>PHNY01184705.1:3954-22282 GCA_003724115.2 Anethum foeniculum | reverse complement strand
TGCCCGTGATATATTTGAAAAATGAAATATTTCATTTGTACGTGATATTTTTGGAAAATGAAATGTTTAGATGAAAAAAATAGAAAAGGTAACATATTTTTGTTGAAAAAGGTAATTAATAACTGAAAAAGGTAACTGATTAACGTGTTTGGATTGTTTTGGTTAAGAAAAATAGAAAATGTAACATTTTTGATTGAAAAAGGTAACTGCATGTGATATTTTTATATAGTGTATACATTTTTTATGAATATTATCTTATATAAAAATATATAAGTAAAGGTAATCATGTAAAATCACTTTGTATCAAAAAACAGGTACCAAAACTTTCAATGTTTCGTCTATTATAATATAGTATAGATTATTCTACTTTATTAAATATACTTGCCCTAGATATTTTTAAAAAATAGAGATATTTTATTTGCCCTTAAAAAAGGAGATGTTTTGATTGCCCGTGATATATTTGAAAAACGAAATATTTCATTTATCCCCGTGATATTTTTGGAAAAGGAAATGTTTAGATGGAAAAAATAGAAAAGGTAACATGTTTTTGTTGAAAAATGAAATTAATATCTGAAAAAAGGTAACTGATTAACGTGTTTTGATTGTTTTGGTAAAGAAAAATAGAAAAGGTAAAATTTTTGATTGAATGAGATATCTGCATGTGATATTTTTTATATAGTGTATACATATTTTTTATGAATATTATCTTTTATAAAAATAAATTAGTAAGGGTAATTAGGTAAAATCACTTTGTACCAAAAAACAGGTACCGACTAAACTTTTAATGTTTCGTCTATTATAATATAGTATAGATTTGCTTTTCGGCAAAAAACTATCGTTGCTGCAACAGCAATACCAAACATAGTCATAATCTCAAAATAAATTAATCATTTTTAATTTATATAGGTAACATTTCATATTTAAATTTAAGTGTTAAAAGTTTACTATTTTCATCTAATATCTAAGTCAAGATCATATAATTATTAATAAAAATAAAAATTAACTCATATATAATATAATTATTGATATCATACAGACTTTTAGCTTTTTCCATGTTTTTTAGGTTTTTTCACGAGAACACTTCATAAAATTTCTACATTTTTAATATTTATAATAAAAACTTAGTAGTAAACAAATATTTTAAATTTCATAATAAAATCTCCTTTTTTTTTACCAAAATAATAAATATCTCTAAGTTAATAAAATCCAATATATTTCTCTTTTTATAAATCGAATAGAGTAACGCGGAGTATATAAAATCCGGAGATCCGCGTTAAGACTTAATACTCTTATTACAAACAAAAAGGAAGCAAATTGTCAAACGCAATCAAGACAACTAAATCTCCCGACGAAACCGTTACACACAGTCCACAGAGATAATATAAAAAAAAAAAATCATTCAACACACTTCACATTTGGAGACTGAAACAAACAATGGAGCTCCAAACAGGCTTCCCTCTTCTCTTCCAACAATTCAAATCCTTATTCTTCAAAAACTTGCTGCTTTCATGGCGCAGCAAACGAGCTACATTCACTCAACTCTTCTCTTCTTTCTTCTTCATTTTCCTCATTTACGCTATTCAACAAGCTATTGAATCCAGTTTCGATTCTTCCACCACTTTCCAAGACGTCGTTGATCCTAAAACGGTTACTTCGTTTCCCATTCCGCCTTGTGAAGATAAATTCTTCGTCAAGTTTCCTTGTTATGACTTTGTGTGGAGTGGTGGTGATAGTGATCGCGTGCGATCGATTGTTAGTCGGATCATGCTTAATAATCCCGGTCGTCCTATTCCGCCTAGTAAGGTACGGTTTCGACTTTCGAGCTCGATACAATGGAGACAGTGTATTTTTAATCTCGATAAAAGTTATAGTACTAATATTTTACAGCCTGTTAAATTCGTAGAGGTCTTGAGCTCAGTGTATTTTTAATCTCGATAAACAGTAAAAGTAATATTATACGGCCTGTTAAATTTATAGAGGTCTCACAGGATGTATTATAGTGTTTTGTGATTTATTTATATATAAGATGCTAAATGTGTTTGGTGTAGATATTATCATATTAATGTGTGAGTTTGGATTGTTGGAGATTGATTATGAGATTAGCTTGTTTTGTTTTGTTTTGTTTTTGATTTGGGATGAATTTTAATGGCCTGTGTTGGTGTTAAGGATTAAAATTCGGTGCTGAATGGGGAGGAATTTGTTAATTTTTCGAGTAAATGTTTATGATTTTTATTTTTTTGTGCCGATATGGACTAGCAGATTTTGTTTGGGAGGATGAAACTTTCCGACCTCATCAATGAAAATTTGAGGTTTTATTCCCTTATTGTTGTTCTCTATTACACAGAGTACTTTTCACTTTTCATTTGAAGATTTAAGTTTCATTCCTGGCTTGGTGGTTGTTTGCAGCCAAACCAGTCAGTAAAGAAATGGTAGTTCAATTAGGAATGAGAGCCTAAAGAATAATAAGAGAACACTTTTAGCGAAACAAAACCCATTTATCTGCTTGTACAATTTTTGTTACTGCTAATATAGACTACAGGGATAGTTTACTGTAATGTAAGCAAGAATACTACTGATTACAAAAAAGGGGATTTTATAAATTGTCTTCCAACTCAAACTGGACTTTTTCCGTGGCAAAACATAACAATAGTTTCATCCGGTATTAGGCATGGAGATGATCTTTGTAACTATCAGTTTGCTTTCTGGAAGCAAACAACTGAAGTGACTTCCTTCGTATGCCAATTAGGTTGCCTCATATGTCATGTAGTCATAGTAACGCTAGGAAAAGATAGTAATCGAAGGCCTAATTGACCAAAATGTTGGATAAACTTAACTTTGTTTATTTGTTTTTCTGCAGGTTCTATCATTTAGAAATACCAGCGAAGTGGATGACTGGCTTTTTAGGAATCCTATGCATTGTCCTGGTGCTCTGCATTTTTTGGAGAGAAATGCTACTGTAATAAGTTATGGCATACAGACTAATTCAACACCAGTTTCCAGGAGAGGGAAATATGAAGACCCAACACTGAAATTTCAGATCCCACTTCAATTTGCTGCAGAGCGTGAAATAGCTAGATCGTTGATTAAGGGTATAAATACGATAACATTTTTGTGGTTCTATATTCTCTTAATTTCCGCTAATTTATTTTGGTCTTAGTTCTCTACATTAGTAAATTTCTCACCTTTTATCGGGTCTTTCATATATGCAGATCCTGACTTCAGCTGGATGGTTGGTCTTAAGGAATTTGCACACCCCGCTATTGAAACTTTTTCTGCTGTAGGTTCGATTGGACCAACCTTTTTCCTAGCAATTGCCATGTTTGGTTTTGTGTTTCAAATTACTTCATTAATCACTGAAAAAGAACTCAAACTTCGACAGGTATGGTCTTGGTGTCTTTCTGATCTTCAGAAGAATTACATATGGCATGTAGGGTTATTCTTATGCTCTCCTTCTCTCATTTTCTAAACAGGCATTGACAATTATGGGTCTATATGACACCGCATATTGGTTATCATGGCTTTCGTGGGAGGGTATCATTGCAGCCTTATCCTCTCTTTTCACAGTTCTCTTCGGGATGATGTTCCAGTTCGATTTTTTTCTAAACAACAACTTTGCAGTTGTTTACCTTTTGTTCTTTCTTTTCCAATTAAACATGGTAATTTTCTTTCTTCAAATCTAATTTTCTGCCAATCACATACTGAACAAGACATTCTTTTAGCTTAATCTTATTTTTTTGGTTCCAATGCCAGATTGGATTTGCATTCATGATATCGGCCTTCATTACCAAGTCATCTTCTTCAACAACTGTGGGGTTTTCAGTTTTTATCATTGGTTTTCTTACTCAGGCAAGTTCCTCTCGGCACAACTTTAATGCATCTTACTGGTCCAAGCATCACAAAAGACCTCCTTTTCCTTTTGCAGCTTGTTACAGCATTTGGATTTCCTTACGGTGATCAATACTCTAGCATCTACCGGGGCATTTGGGCATTATTCCCACCTAATCTTCTTGCTGTAGGTCTTAACTTACTTGCTGACGCAACTTCCACTCCAGGGGATCCTGGAGTCAGCTGGAGCGGAAGGACAAAATGTGTCGCAAATGATGATACAGATTGTTTGATCTCAATTGTATGTTCCGAACGCAGCTAGTAATCATTTATTTTTTATTCTGTAGTCCTTTATCGCTTTCTCTTGATGTGTTCCTTGTGTATATGTGTATATATGTATGTAAACGTGTTATTTACTTGTTCATTGTTCTTCTTGTCCTTGACAGAATGATATTTACATATGGCTCCTATTGACATTTGCTTTGTGGTTTCTTCTGGCTATCTACTTTGACAATATAATTGCAAAATCCGGCGTTAGAAAATCGTTGTTTTATTTTTTAAACCCCGGGTACTGGACCGGGAAAGGTGAAAACAAATTGAAAGGTAATAAAACTGAAAACCGCACTTTCTCTGCCCTTTGTTTCTCGTGATTTCTAGTTATTAACCTTTTGCCTATTTTTTTAGAGGGTGGTCTCTGTAGTTGTAAGAGCTCTGTTCTTCCACCAGAACATGAGTCCCCAGATGATGAAGATGTACTGGATGAGGAAAACATTGTGAAACAGCAAGTGATAGATGGTTTGGTTGATACATCTGTTGCAGTTCAGATACGTGGCCTTGTAAAGACATACCCTGGAACAACCAAGATTGGTTGCTGTAAATGCAAGAGAAGTTCACCTTACCATGCTCTCAAGGTTTACATTTACCTCTTACATACCGTTGCTGTTATTTAATGCCGAGTGACAAGGATCTTAGAGAAACTAAATTACTCCTCTGTTCACATTAATTTACTAGGAGGGTATAGTCGTTGCTTGTCAGCCACCATCAACATTTACTATCGACACCTTCGTGTTTTTCTTTGGTATAAGAGATGTTAGATGTTCACTTTTAAAACTAAATAAACAATTAAAGTGCATTTGTGCTCACAATTTCCTATTAAATTAATCAGTGCAGTATTGTGGTGGGGAACAAGAAAATAGAAGTTTTCATCATAACTTTCTGTTTTTCGCAGTCTTTCAGCTGTTACCTTCATTAATCATTTGTCTACTTTTTCAAATTTACTTGAAGTAATGTGATTTATATAACACTATGATTTGGACTTTACTATCAGGGTTTATGGGTGAACTTTGCAAAGGATCAGCTATTTTGTCTTCTAGGACCTAATGGAGCTGGGAAAACGACAGCAATCAATTGTTTGACTGGAATTACGCCTGTGACAAGTGGAGATGGTAAATATCTATCTGGTGTATAATTTCATCAGTTGCAACAGATCTATAACTAATTAAAACAGGCTAGTGATATTTTTATGTTTCTGGAACAGCATTTATCTATGGTAATTCCATTCGAAACTCTGTTGGCATGTCAAATATCCAAAAAATGATAGGAGTTTGTCCACAGGTGACTCTTTATATTTTACATTTTCTTGTTCATACAAATTTATCTTCCCTGGTCGCAATATATTAGTATATGACATCCATTTCAAAGACTAATTTGTCCTCCAATGTCATAGTTTGATATTCTTTGGGATGCATTGTCTGGTCAAGAACATCTCTACATTTTTGCAAGTATCAAGGGTCTCCCCCCCGCTTCGCTTAAAACGGTCTGTACGATGCTAAGTGAAATCTGTTTGCCTTTAATTTCCTATTTAAATTAAATATGGTAATAGTAAAATATTGATGGCCCCACTTGGTCAACTGTTGTTTTTGTTCTGAAAGATAATTTATATTATTACTATTACATAGGTTGTGCAGCAATCACTAGCAGAAGTGAGACTTACTGAGGCAGCTAAAGTGAGAGCAGGTAGCTACAGTGGAGGAATGAAACGCCGGCTTAGTGTTGCAATAGCCCTCATTGGTAATCCAAAACTAGTCATCTTGGATGAGCCAGTAAGTAGTATGTCAATACCCTTGTTTCTCGGTGGTGTTTATGTTATTGTTAGTTAATGGAATTTCCGCCTTGTAGACTACTGGTATGGATCCAATAACTCGCCGGCATGTCTGGGACATTATTGAGAACGCAAAAAAAGGACGAGCAATTGTCCTGACTACACATTCAATGGAGGAAGCTGATATATTAAGTGACCGGATAGGAATCATGGCCAAGGGTAGGCTCCGATGTATCGGAACGTCAATCAGGTTGAAGTCACGGTTTGGAACTGGTTTCGTTGCCAATGTCAGCTTCTCAGAAACCAACCAAGGAACTTCAACTGGACTACATACTTCTATGACAATGTTTCACGAGGCGGTGAAACAGTTCTTTAATCACGTAAGTAAAAAATTGAAACTTATTTAAAAAATTTAGTAAAGATTTGATATTAAGAATTATTAATATATCCATGAGTGGACCCAATTCAACGTTATAGTATCCCTTCATGTGTATTATAGGACATAGATGTTCTCTTCGTGAAAATATTAGTCTTTCTGAGAAAATAATAGTAGTATATAGATATACTTGTGTCTAACATTTTTGATTTTCATTGGCAGAATCTGAATGTGATACCAAAAGAAGAAAACAAGTCCTTCCTGACCTTTGTTATCCCCCATGACAAGGAGAAGCTATTGGCAGTAAGTACCCCACTTGATAATATATATATATAGACACACACACACACGTTTGTTTTACTCAAGAACTTCTAGGTCGAAATTGCTTGATTAGAATATAATGACAAGATTGAAATGTTGAGTAATTTGAGAACTATCCATGTTAATGCCCGAGCAGCAAGTTTACAGTTGGAAGCAATTCTAGATGACTGATGTACTTTAAAATATGATATTGGTTTTTTTTTGTTAAGATTTGATGGTTGCTCCTTCTTTTGCTAAGACTGGATAATAAATTTTTATGATAAGTGGTGCATCCAAAAAAATTTCTTGTACAAGTACACGTGATTGCAATTGTCACTATCATGTTTCATGTATTTCCTTTCTTTTGTCCTTTTTTTGCTTAATTTGCCAATTACTACTGTCAGAATTTCTTTGCGGAACTTGAAGATAGGAAGAGCGAATTTGGTATTGCTGACGTGCAACTTGGGCTTACAACACTAGAAGAGGTTTTCTTGAACATTGCAAAGCAGGCTGAACTAGAAAGTGCCGCAGCTGAGGGAAGGTTCACCACTCTATCCTTACCTTCGGGAACTTCAGTACAAGTAAGGGGACTGGTTGATTGATCCGCATTATGTTATACTTTTTTCATTAGAACGTTCTTACCATACTGACCCTTTTTATGACTTTTCTCACTTTTAATTCCTAATCTAATGTTTATGCAGATACCAATAGGAGCTAGATTTATTGGATTACCAGGAACAGAGTCGGCAGAAAATCCTAGAGGTGTTATGGTAGAAGTATACTGGGAGCAAGATGATTCCGGAAGCCTTTGTGTTTCTGGACACTCACCAGAAACTCCTATACCACAGCATGTTGATATTGAACCAATGGCTCCTTCCGGAACAAACAGAGTCTTCTTAGGACGAGAAGGACCAGTTTACGGAAATGTGATTCATCCTATGGAAATTGGTACTTCAAATCCTTAATACGTGTTAAGTTTGCTGGTACAAACTACAAGAGTGCCCAAGAATAGTGAATACTGTAGATTAATCTGGAGCATACAGAATGAGTTTGGGGAGGTATAATCAAGGAAAGATAAATTATAGCGTGATGTAACTGAATAGGCAGGTAATATTTTCTTATAGTAAATTATGGCTATAGTTTACCTGGCTCCGGCAGGACCCTATTTTTGAATCTCTGTGGAGTATAATACAACTAAGAATATATGTTGACAAATCAAACCACTTGGTGGAACATGGTTATTCTGACGTTGAGCCCTACATGTTAAAAACCTCCAAGTTGGAGTCAGCGTCATGAGTATTCCTAGGTGAATGCATCAGCTAATAATCACACTCTTGGCCAGTTGTGTAACCTACTAAAAATGTTTCCTGTTCGTAAATCGTAGTAAATCTTTTCTGCAATACCTTACCCTTCATCAAGTTTTGGCCCCAGGCTTCTTGCCATCTACACACACTTGCATAGATATTGGATAGAAGCACATTCTTCCGTAGCTTTCACATACAGAATGTAGAATAGCCACAACCGAATGATCCCAATCGAGTGCGACGCACGAGAGTAGAAAAATCCATGAAACAATGTTTTTGTCTATCATGTCATTAGAAAGCTTTATTGCTTTTACAACCCCAGAAATAAACAGCTACTACGCCACAGCCAACTTCTATAGTCCTCTCTGCTGGGGGTTTCTGGCGACGTTTTGATTGATTGGTCCGAGCACATGTACTTAGTAAATTTAATATTTTATCTTTTGCGATATGTATAAAAGAAACCATTTTATTTTTTTCTGAGATTTTTTTATTTCATGCGTTCATTGGCTTCATTTGGCGTGCTCTAATAATTTTCTCTTGCATCTTACAACAAATGGTATCCTGTGCAAATTGTCCTATTAGTGCGATGGACTGAGCTTATATATGACAAGGGATGCTTAAAACAAGATATACAGAACCACTATATACAAATGAATTTGGATTCATGCTCAAGAAAAAAAAAAAAAAAAGGTGCTTGTAAGTTAGCTGCCTAGGTGTAACTTAGCGCAGGATTAGAACATCTTAATTAGTTCAAAGAAAGCTTAAATAGAAGTCTTCTGTAACTCACAGGTTAAAGTGAGATCAATAGTATCCATAGCCTTCCCTTATTGGTAATTTCTGTTATAACAGTCTAGTGAGGATGCTGTTATTAACTTCACTATAAGGTTTTCCGTCTGATGAGAATTGGTCTTGGCCTAGAGGATTCCTTGATAGCCTAACGCTGAGTAGTAATTGTTAGAATACTAATATAAGATTTCGGAAAAAGCCTTTCTCTAGCACCTTTGAGATTATAGAGCGACTAGTTCCTCGACATGGAATCAAAGCTCATTCTCACAATTTATTGTAAAGATGAAGATAGTTATCTCCCAAAAGTGCTCATGATCCACTTTTCGAACTATAAATGAACTTTTGAGAAAAGAGAATATTAGAATACTAAGATCTTGAGGATGTTAGACTACTAATATAAAATCTTGAAAAGGGTCTTTCTTTCCTTACCAGTAATTCTCTCAAGTTCTCACCCATCTGGTGGTAATGCTCGAAATCTCCCAACCTGTTTATACTAAGAGAAAAATATTGAAAATACTTAACATATTCAAAATTACTATGAGTCTTGGCTTGTGGAATCAGTTCTTTACATTGCTTTTGTTTACTCAAGTAAAGTAACGAAAGCTTAAACAATGGAGGTCCAACCTCATATGCTTGTGACCTGGTCAGCGGCCACCGCCCACCTTTGCTTTTAGTTGCAACTACTTCACAACGTAGCATTTCAGATTCTGAAAGTAACTAAATTACTTTATTAGTGGACACCACAGCACTTAACATGCTTACTAATCTTACTTGTACAATAATTATCTGTTTTTTAATCATCTAATTTTCTCCATAGTTATAACCAAAGCAAACTACCTTTTATTTATTTATTATATTAAAAAATGTTTTTTTTTTTTCCTTCTTTACTAGGATAGATGCCTGCCTATCCAGGTTTAGTTGTTTTCTGATACTTTACACATACTTACGTGTCTAGTTTGTGTTGACAAATTTCGGAACCTCTTCAATATTTTCTAAAAGAAGCAAAGATATCACTACATTATCAAGAGACGTTAGGTCTAGTTGTTTACTTTATTCTGTTGGTAATGGATGATTTTTTTGTGGTCTAGTCAAATTACGTGATGGTATTGTAGTTGTTGTACATATCCAGTGGATGCTTCTGGTTCTTGACGACGTGTATTATCCGATTGTGATGTTGAAATTAGATTGAACCGTTTTAGCTTTTTATAATTAGGCATGCGTGGGACATGCAAATATCAGAGTTTTCTAGTAACAAGTTACGTACAACTTGGTTGCTTCAAAGGTCCCCAGGAAAACGTCTGCAGTTTCGATTATTATGTATCCAAGAAATGGCTTAAATTCTAAACTTAAAAAATACGCTTTCACCAGAAATCATGTTTATGACTTAATGAACAATTAAAGGACATATTTCATGAGCACGATTGGATAGCCCAAGTGGTTAAGGGTTTATCCTCTGTCGTCCCAGGTCCTGGGTTTGACTCTGGCTCACCGCGAGAATATCTATGAACAGGAACTCACTTATAAGGCTATAAGCCATATTAGTCAAAAAAAAAAAAAAAAAGGACATATTTCATGTGTTAACGTTGAAGAACAGGTCCGCTCATCGTAATTTTAAAACGGTTTTTTAAATGTGCATCTAAAAGTATACTCCCTCCGTTTCAAATTACTTATCCACTTTGACTTTTACGCGTATTTTAAGGTGCATTGACCGCATAGCTCCTTTTATAATTTTTTTTTTCTAAATAAAAATTTAAGATTCAAACTTTTATTCACAAAAAGAAAATTTGAAAAATAATCAACGGAGCTATTCAGTCAATGCACCTTAAATACACGTAAAAGTCAAAGTGGACAAGTAATTTGAAACGGAGGGAGTATATAATAAACATTGGGGCCGTTCCCTAGCAACCGTATGCCAGGGACTGGTAGATAACATACAGTTTGTGCGCTGTCGGATAATGAAATAGACGGTATAGATTTAAAAAAAGTTTAAGATATACTGCGCTATCATTCCGCAATACCTGAAAATTGTTTCATCATACTACAGTATTATACGCAGTACCTAGGTTCTCATATTTTCATCCATCTGCACCTCACTCCCCTTTGTTGAATAATTATATTTCTTTTATTATATATATTTGTTTATTCTCTTTTTTAATATTCTATTTAAGTAAAGTTATTTTTCACGTACTTAAATCAAAATTTTCCTCCTAAAAATTTAAAGAACCTAATATATAAATGTAATGACATAAAATATTTAATATTTAATATTTTGTATGACTCCATGCAATCAAATTTATTTGGTAATGGTCATTTTTATCTCTTAAGTTTACATATTACATCAAAATTTTCATTCTAAAAATTTAAGGAACCTAATATGTAAATTTAATGACAAAGTATTTAATATTTAATATTTTATATTACTCTATGCAATCAAATTTATTTTTTAACGGTTATTTGTATCTCTTAAGTTAACATTATACCTGTTAAGTGTAACATAGTAATCTCATTTAAATATACAAAAAAATTATTTTTTTTGTATTATACTATGCATCTAAATAGACATTTTAATATACTATGATTTTATATGTTTATTCTTATACCAATTTGTAACATAATTAAATGTATTAGAAATAATATTATATTTTTAGAAAAATAATTTATGATACATTTATACACACACGTAGGGTAATTTTATGTGTTTATTTAATTATGATTTGTTACATATGTGTAGATTTTGGTTTAGAATTTTTCAACTTGCTACACCCACTCGTTAGTATGTGCTGGTGGGATTTATATGAATTAAAATTTGATTCACTTGTTCTTCGAAACAAAATATAGCATTAATAATTTTAATATTATATTTAGACTTTATTAATTGTTAAATATAATTTTAAGATTATCAATATTTTGTGTGTATATATATGTGTAGTTTCATTAAATTTATATATTAGGTTCCTTAAATTTTTAGAATGAAAATTTTGATGCAAGTACGTGAAAAATAACTTTACTTTAAAAGAAAATTAAAAAATAAACTAAACAAATACATATAAAAATATAATTATTCAGCAAAGTCCAGTTAGGGTTGATGGATGAAAATATGAATCCTAGGTACTGCTAGTGCATAATGGATGAAACATTTTTTAAGTACTGCGGAATGATAGCGCGGTACATCTTGAACTTTTTTTAAATTTATACCGTCCATCTCATCATCCAACGGCGCACAAACTTGTATGTTATTTACCAATCCCTGGCATACGGTTGTCAGGGACCGGCCCCCATAAACATTAACTTTCGTCAATCTGGATCATTTTGATCGGTTAATCATTCATATTAATGGACCACAACATATATAATAATTGTACTAATAAAAATGATCGAAACTTGTAAAAATTAGTACTTATTGTGTGTCTTGGGCACACATTAGAAAGATTCAAAGGAGCAATTGAGGACTTACATCCGTGTTTCTCGATATCTATTTATATCTTCTATATTTATTTGTCTATACTATTATATTAATGACAAAATATTGAACATTTGTGTACGGTACCAATTTTTGGTACGTGTTTTATTCACTTAATTAGCCTTACTTATTTCTGTTATATTTATTTAATTGTTCTTACTTAATTTCTTTATTTTAAACCTGTATTAATCCTAATTAATATATAAATCAATTACCTTTTTCAATTAAAACACGTTATATTTTTAAAAAAAAAATCAACTAAAACACCCCATTTTCCAAAAATATCACGATCAATTCTATAAAATAATAAAATATTATAATTACTAAAAAAACTCATATTTTAATCCTAACAACTAAAACATGTTATCTTTTTTATTTTTTCCAACTAAAACACCATTTTTTCAAAAATATCACGAGCAATATCTATTTAATAAAATAAAATATTATAATTACTAATAACTCCTATATTAATCTTAATTAATATATAAATCAATTATCTTTTTTGAATTAAAACACGTTAACTTCTTTATTTTTCCCAACAAAAACATTTTTTTCCCAAATATATCACGGATCATGCTATTTAATAAAATAATAAAATATTATAATTACTAATAACGAACCAATTAACTTTTACGGTTAAAACACATTACATTTTTTATTTTAAATAATAAAATATGTTACCTTTCCGAGATAACACGAGTAATTCTATTTAACTTTAGTCTAAATCAAATTAAAAAATAATCTACTGTTAAAGAAAATTTGTGCATCGCACGAATTATAAGTTAGTAATTAATTAATTTTTAATTTCTATAGGTTATTAAGCAATTCGATTGTCATAATTCGACTAATCATAATGAATACTTTTTTTATCAATGTATTGATAATTATTAAAATTAAATATGAATAATTATCAAACTAATATTATATATATATATATATATATACATACATATATATATATTATACATATATATATATATAGAGAGAGAGAGTTGATCAAAATAGAACTTTTTTTGAAGAAAATCAAGGTACCTTTCTAATCTGTTGATTTAATGTGAATATGACGGTTCATACTATTCCATCAAATACGTTAAAATTGAGTGAAAAGTATACAGAAGTAAAGTGCATTACTCATAATAAATGCAGATCCAATTTAGATTAATTTCAATTAATCTCCAATTTTTAATTAATTTTTAATTTGGACCTTCACTGATTAATTAATTGCCGATTTTTACATTACTACTTACTTGTGTCGATCCAAAATTTGCTAAGATGGCCTATAAGTTGTTTTGATCTATTTATGGATTGAAGCAAGTTTCAAGGAGATGAAATATTTGTTTTGATGAAATAGTCAAAGAGTTTGGCTTTATTCAGAACGAAAATGAACCATGTGCTTACAAGAAGGTTAGTGAGAGTCATGTGGTATTCTTAGTATTATATGTAGATGACATATTACTAAGGAACGAAATACCTTCTCTACAAGTTGTTAAGACTTGGTTAGAAAATAATTTATCGATGAAGGACTTGAGCTATGCTACCTATATATAGGGATCAGGATCTATAGAGATAGATCAAGGAGATTAATCGGCCTAAGTCAGAGTACATACATTGACAAAGTGTTGCATCGTTTTGGGATGCAAGAGGCAAAGAAGGGATACATCTAGATGTCTCAGGGGATAGTGATATCAAAGGATAATTGCCATAAATCATTAGATTATTAGGGTCGTATGAGCAAAGTTCAATATGCTTCGACAATTGGATCTATAATATATGCAATCATATGTACTCTTTCTGATGTTTCGTATGCTTTGAGCATGACGAACATATGCCAGTCTAATCCAGGTGAAGGTCATTAGACAGTTGCCAAGAATATTCTTAAGTACTTAAAGTCGACTAAAGCTTCATTCTTGATGTATGGAGAAGATGAGGAACTACTTACAAAGATCAATCACAAAGTTTGCTAAGATGGTCTATTTAGATTAATTCTTTAAATTTAGATTAAACTATTTAGATTAACTCTTAAAATTTATCACATTTTCTATTTTAAATAACGAAAATTGTTCTTTTTTTTTGAAAATAACACGGACTATTTAATTGATTAAATAATAATAATTTAATTTAATAACCAACCAATTATCTTTTTTAGCAAAAATAAATTATTTTTTATATTTTTTCTAACTAAATACCTCTATTTCTAAAAATATCACGAACTCATACGTGTGTGTGTATATATATATATATAATTATTATTAAATTATATCTTTTAAAATTTTTAACAAATTTCATATTTAAAAAATTACAGTACAAATGAAATTAAAATTATATAATATTAAGAAAATCTGTGCATCACACGGGTTATAAATTAGGACAAATATAATTCCTAAAATTGAATATGAACATAACTTACAATTTACTTTAATTATCATTTAGTTTTGTCTGAAAATGTTTTCATTCTCGTATTTATAAAATTGAACCTTAATATCTATTTATATATATCATAATAGCAGGAGAAGGGTGGATGCCCTCAAAAGTTTTCAACGTATTTTTCTTAATTTTTTTGTTTTTGAATGTATTTTTTTTAAAAAATTCTTATATTTAATAGTATCTTCATTAGTCATTAGTTACATCTATTATATATATCAAATTTATTGAATATTATTTATTTAAAATTTTGGCAAGCTCTATCTGAGCATTGTAATTATTATTTCAATATAAAATATTAATTTATTTTTATAAAAACTAATATTATTTCTAGGTTAAATGAATGAATTAAAATTATTTCTATTGTATCATTTTTTACTCCTTGTCCATGATCAACGTAATTTTTTTTAGGGTGACTCTGAAATTGAGGAACTTAACATTTCCGGAAATCGTAATAAATTATATAGATTTCTGGATTAACACGTATAAAAGTGCATCTGAACAAATTACATATGGGGTGTGATCAACTCAATTAAATTGAATCAACTCGACCCTTTTGACAATCAATTACATTAATAAAAAATTATACATCCGTTAATCCAATATATTTTTTCAAAAATATATTAATATTCAAATTAAATAAATTTTACATTTTTACTAAACATGTATATTGTGGAGGGTATTGACTTTAAAAACGTTATTTAGTTATATTTAATATTTATAATTTTGTATCGTAAATTTTTTGTTCATACTGTAACAACTACTTTTCAGGTTTTGATTTTCTTATAATTATCAAAAAAATTATATATCTAATGAGAATATTCTTCGAACTAATAATTCATATAAATTAATTTATTTAAGAAAATTTTAAAATAATTATCAATTTTTAAAATAATTATTATTTTTACTATTTTTAGTGTTTAAAAATATAAAATTTCGCGCTGATAAGTTGCCTAGTATTCTTAAAACTGAAAGGCTAAATATTTGATAGTCGATTAATACTTGAACTTTAATTAATCGATGCGTTTGATCATGATTTTTTTTTTAAAAAAAGTTACAATTAAAACACATCTTTAAAATTTAAAATAACTCACTTATAAAGAAACTTATATCTAAAAGAGGGTCTTCACTTAAAATTCATCTTTATCGAACTTATTTTAACGATCCTGATTATTAAAAATATATTATAGTTTTATAATTTAAACACTTATATTTTAAACACTTAAAATATATTTAGATGAGCCTTATTATAGTTTTATAATTTAAACACTTATATGGCCTACTTAATTGAAAACCCTATTTTTAATAGTTTGAAATATTTTTTTTAAAAACCTAGTCTTAAAGCACAAGTAACTATTTTAAATTGTACAAAAAGTAAAAATAAAACATATATTAAAAAAACAACAAGATAACAAATATTAGAAATAAGTAAGCATTGCACTTAGTGTGTGTATGTATATATGTATGTATATATGTATATATGTGTGTGTATTTGTGTGTGCGCGCGCTCGTCTGCATGTATTTATTTCAAGATCTTAGATATAAATATAGTGAAATGTAAAGTATGTATTAATTCTTTTATCATTTTTTCTTACTGGTAAATTTTAAAATTCACTCAATTATTTTAAGCAATTTAATAGTGTATGAGGTTAAAAACTTAAATATTTAATGGGTTATTAAAAAATTTCAAATTAGTGTCCAATAGGTAAACTTGAATTCATTTAAAAGTGGGCTAAGATCTAAAATAATATTTGTAGCCCAAATACTAAGATGATTCTAGAATGAATCATCTTATACTTAGCAAGTATTAAAAAAAATATACGTGTCACGAGTTTTGATCTTCTAGAATGTTCAAAGAAATAACCTTATATAATATATATAGAGAAGGGTGCCTCGACCCCTCATCCTTTATATCAGTCTTTTAGCTACTATATTTATAGATTCTTTGAAAAAAAAAGTTAGCTTTAATATCGTTTGGAAACCCATAGAAGCCCCCGACAAGGATAGATCGTCTTTCCCTAATATTTCTTTTATCTCTTTTTAATGTCATTTTGTCGATCTATATATATGTGATTACAATCAATGGAGCAACTTATGATATGGTTTAGTTTAATCGTCTAATAAGATGCAATAATAGAAATTACATCAAATTGAAATCTTAATTTCTTTATGTAGACAATTTTGCAAGATTTATTTTATTTTGTTTCGCGATCTTTGTCTTTGATAAGAATGTTTTACTTATTAAGATAGTTTGCATTCTAAAAATTTGCAAACTCGAAAAATTGAGATATATACTCAAAGTGATATAATATTTATATTATATGATTTGCTTTAAAGTAAATTTATACAAGTTAAAGAATTGTTTATGTACCTAATTACTTGTTTAAATTCTTTCTAATATAAATTTATTTTCTAATTGTATATTTCAGGTTAAGCGAGAAATTTATTTAGAAAATGAAGGATTGTTCATTATACATCAAGGTTAGATATACTTATTTCAAGAAAGAATCTGAATTTTTCTTTATGATTAATGAAATATAAATATAACTTTGTTGCACCTTGAATTTTTATGACTAATTTTGCAGCATTCCTTGATTTCCCAAGTGCCATGTAAACTTCATCAGTCATTGAATCAAGATCCTTTTCATGGTCGATCAAGTACAAAAGCAAATTGTTTCTGTCCATGGTTATAGATGAACCATCATCGCTACATGGCTCGGGGTTCACAATTGAGGGATCAATATTGCTGGATGTTTTGCTTTTTTTTTTTTTTTTTGAGTTCTTTCATTTGCTATTCCAAAATTTTTTTCTCCAACTCAAGTTTTCGGAACTTTTCTTTAAAAGTTATACATTTGTTGTTCTATTATTGATCATGTATATTGTGAAATGGGTGTTAGGTTTTAAGAAAATGATTTGGTTTTTATATTTAATATTATTTCTGATCATAAATATTACATTCATATCCTATTGCTACATTTCATTTTTATGAATTTCTTAAGATTATTAAAATTTTAGATATGCTATAAGAGTATACTTGCAATGTAAATTGTCTTAATTAATTTTTTTCAAAAAAATTCTTAAAAGTGCTACATTTTTTTAAAATAATAAAAGTAAACTTTTATTATTTTTAACATTTGAACATAAAAATTTGTAACTTGTGTGAAGAGTGGATAATTTTCCTTGTAACATATAAAAATTAAATCTTTGTCAAATGAATATAAAGAACCCATAATAACATGGATATGTTTATGAACGCAAATTCTATTTGGGAAACCACCGCCAATTCTGAAAATAACCGAAGCTTATATTATAATTTTAGTCATCTTCCTACCTACAGGGTTAGAATTACGGCTTTAAAGATTAATTCTTGTGAGACTTTACGCTCATTCTGATAAATTGCTTGATTATACTTCAAGAAACATTTTGTAAATTTAGAATTTTTCGATAATGTATATATTGCGAACCCAAGTTAAGTTTCAACAAAGACACTTTATCCTCTGTTGTACATATAATAATTGACTAGCTTAAAACCCGTGCGATGCGCGGACTTTTTTTAATATTATATAATTTTTAATCTAATTTTAATTAATACGATAGTGTATTTTAGTTTAAAATAGTATTTTGTAGGTTATTAGAAATTATATTATTTTTATTTTATTTAATTAAATAGAACTATCCATATTATTTTTGGAAGTTACATGAAACTTGGTTAGAAAAAATAAAAAAAGTAAAAAGGAGGTGTTTTTTTAAGAAAT
>PHNY01184662.1:322-15104 GCA_003724115.2 Anethum foeniculum | reverse complement strand
TTTGCAGGATTTCAGAAGTGTGCCCCCCCCCCCCCAATACTACCCACATTTGCTATATTATAGGAAAATGACACTTATATTTTAATCGTCCCACGTCTCTTTTTCTTTTAGTTATACTTTCAGATATTGTAGGTTTTTTTTGTTTACAAACACTTTAAACTTATTCTATTAAACAACAGTCGGTAGTTCTGTAAATCGAATATAGGTAATCATTTTCTTCTTAATTTTCAAAATCTATTCATTTAGTTAGTTGATTGTTTTCATGAGTAGCTTACTATAATTAAATTATTAATAATTATACTCCATTTATACACATGACTTGCTTTTATATGTTTAAATTCATCTATTCATTTATCTTTTGGAATCTTTTACCATTATTTTTTTTATACCTTATCTTTTACTATAGGAATCAATTACAAGTAATGATTTACATGTTTGAATGTATGGCAGGTACAAAAATATGTTGAGATTTTATGAGAAAGTCAAGAGACCGTGGGTTCCAAATGAGAGTGATGCAGGTGGTTCTGGTTCAATAAATGATCCTCAAGTCGAAGTACAATATGAGAATGTTGATGGTGTTAAATCGCAAAATCATGAAGAGATTGTTGTTCATCCTGCACATCGAAAATCGATAGAAGAATATGATCCTCGAATCAGGAATGAGGTTCGAAGGCATTATATTCTTAAAGGACCTTGTCAACCATTTGAACACAAATTTTCAAGGACCGCATTTGGAAAGAAAACTAGGAAGTTTCAAAAGAGCTGGTTCGAAACTCGTTCATGGTTGGAATATAGTGTGTCCAAAGATGTTGCCTTTTGTTTTTAGTGTTATCTTTTCACAGAGGATAAAGAAATACGGTATTTGGTGTTGAAGTTTTTACAAAAAAAAAAAAAGGATTTCACAATTGGAAAAAAGCTTTAGAAAGATTTAGGGACCATGTAGGAGGTTTAACAAGTGCTCACAATAATTGTCAGACACAATATTTTGCTTACAAAGATCAAAAGCAGATTATTGTACATAACATCTCAAGTGGACAAGGTCGAATGGATATGGCTTATCAAACTAGGTTAACTGCAAGTGTTGATGTGGTTCGTTTACTTCTCAGAAATGGGTTAGCTTTTCGTGGGAATGATGAGTCAGAAAAGTCACTTTACAAGGACAATTTTTTAGATATTCTAAAGTGGTATAGTGAACGTTCTCCAGAGGTTGAAAAGGTATGTCTAAAAAATTCTCCAAAAAATGATCAGGTTACTTCTCCTGACATTCAAAAAGACATTGTAAGTGCCTGTGCTGAGCAAACTATAAAGGTCATTATTAATGATATTGGAGATCGTGTTTTTTCTATATTAGTAGATGGTGCTCGAGATAGTTCTGTGAAGGAACATATGACTTTTGTTTAGAGATATGTAAATAAGCTAGGTGAAGTAGTGGAACGTTTCATTGGAATAACACATGTTAGTGACACTTCTGCTCACTCATTGAAACTTGCTGTGGAGAATATTCTGACAAAATATGGTTTATCAATTTCTAAAGTTAGAGGACAAGGATATGATGGAGCGTCAAATATGCTGGGAGAGCTTAATGGATTGAAAACATTTATTTTGAATGAAAATCCAAATGCATATTATGTTCATTGTTTTGCTCACCAGCTTCAACTAGTTGTTGTCTCTGTTGCAAAAGAGATTCAACTTGTGAGTCAGTTTTTTGACTATGTATCAATGATTGTTAATATGGTTGGCGCTTCTTGTAAAATAAAGGATGCATTTCGACAAAAACAACATGATGTGTAGAGTTTAGAGAGGCATGAAATTTCAACAGGTAAAGGAACGCATCAAGAGACAAGTTTGGCTAGACCCGGTGAAATACGTTGGGGATCACACTATAAAACTATCATTCGTATTTTGTCAATGTGGAATCCAGTATTGGAAGTGCTTGGAGATATATATAATGATGGTATTTGTAAAAAACAACGCGGTACAGTAATGGGTTTGGTTGACAAAATGGAAAGTTATGAATTTGTATTCACGGGTCACTTGATGAAAGAGCTATTGGGGTTGACATCGGAGTTATCGTGTTTTCTTCAACAAAAAAATCAAAACATAGTAGTTGTTGTTGGCCTGATTAACACAACAAAAATGAGATTGCTACAATTGAGAGATGATGGATGGGATATTTTACTTCAAGAAGTGAGCTCTTTTTGTTTAAAATATAATATTTCCATTATTAACATGGAAGATAGAATTCAAGGTCGTCTTCGATCCCAGAATGCTCCAACGTACTATCATTATTTTCATGTTGAGATCTTTTGTCAGGTACTATATTCTAATGTTAGTCTTTAATTTATTTTTTGATGATTATTAGTAATCATATATTTTAATATGGGCTTAAGGTTCCTAAAGGTAACTTTAGATAATTATCTAAAGTTAAGTTATTTTCCCATACCCAATTAGGGCTATTATTGTAAATACAAGGAGATCGAATCTATTATTACAAAAATGCCATCCATTTTTTATATGTAAAATGCTAGTAACTTTAGGTAATTTTCCTAAAGGTAACTTTAGAATCCTTTTTCTCTTTTAATATTTTTAGGTTATTGATCGAATCATCAGAGAAATGAACAATCGATTTACTAAGTCTAACAATGAACTACTATTGTGTATTAATTGCCCTGATCCTAAAAATTCTTTTGAGAAGTTTAGCCATACAAGACAACTTCAACTTGCTCAACTATATCCTGATGATTTTTCTCTTTCAGACCAAATGCATCTCGAGGAACAACTAAAAGTTTACATAACTGAAATGCGACAATTTTGTTAATTTGGATGGGATTGGAGCTCTTGTGAAAAAGATGGTTGAATTAGATTTTGATCGTGCATTTTAGGTGTACAAACTAATTGAGCTGGCTTTGGTTTTACCTGTTGCAACTGCTACAGTGGAAAGTACTTTCTCAGCAATGAAGATCATTGAAACAGATTTACGAAACAAGATTGAAGATGACTTTCTCAATGATTGCATGGTTTGCAACATTGAAAAGGAAATATTTCCAAAATTAAAAATGAAGATATTTTGGATCATTTCCAAAACATGAAGACTCGCAGAAAGTTGTTGCCGCCTAAAAACTAGTGTGTATTTTTTTGTGTTACTTTATTTTATTTAAATCTTAGAACAATTTCATGTGTTTTAGAGTATATATTGTGCCCCCAGTTCACAAAATTCTTGGCTTCGTCACTGCCCACCCCCCCCCCCCTCAAATTAGGTTTGCTTGAAGACATGACTTCAAAAAGCCGTAACTTGAACAATAATTCTTTGAAATGAGGAGAAGTCAGACATTTTGTAAATACGTCTGCAAGTTGATACTGTGTGGGCAAGTAAGCAAGCTGAATAAGGCGTTCCATTACTTTATCACACGTAAAGTGGCAATTAATTTCTATATGCTTGGTCCTCTCATGGAAAACAAGATTAGGGCTATATGAATTGTTGACTGGTTGTCACAATTAAGAGTAACAATAAGTAAATCAGTCACTCAAATATTTGAAAGTAAGCGAACAAGCCACGTGATCTCAGAGGCAGCTAATGCCATGACCGTGTATTCAGCCTGAGAAGAAGACTTGGATGTAGTACTTTGTTTCCAAGACTTCCATATGATAGGAGAACTGCCTAACATCATTAAGTAATCAGTAACTGATTTCCTTGAATCTGGACAAGTAGCCCAGTCAGAATTAGTAAACGCCTGTAACTTGATATGTGCATCAGCTTTTAACAATATTCCTTGACCCACTACATGAGCAACATATTGTATAGTATGTATAAGAGCCTAAAAGTGAGGTTGTCTAGGAGATTGCATGAATTGACTAAGAGATTGGACCGTATAAGCTAAGTCAGGTCGAGTGTTGGTAAGAAAATTAAGCTTTCCAACAAGCAAACGATAAAACTCAGAATCTAAAAATAAAGTGCCCTTTGTTGCACTTAACTTTGTATTTAATGGTAATGGTGTTGAAGTCTTTTTACCGAAATCAAACTTGCATAGATCAAGAAGATCATGAGTCAATTTCTTTTGACTCAAGAAAATACCAGTGGGAAGATGAGTCACCTCGATACCAAAGAAAAAATTGATTCGGCCTAGTTCTTTGATGCTGAATTCTTGATGCAAATAAGCTTTAAGATTATGTAGGGTTTCTACATCTGTCCCAGTCAAGATGATGTCATCCACGTATACTACAGCAACACAAATTAAACCACCAGCTTTTCGAATAAAAAGACTATAATCATTTTTAGATTGTTCAAAACCTTGACACTGCAAAGCATGAACCAGTTTAGCAAACCACTGACGAGATGTCTGCTTTAAACCATAAATCAAATTTTTGAGCAGGCAAACTTTGTTCTCAGGATTAGGAACACCCTCCGAAACCTTCATATAAACTTCTTCTACTAAATATTCATGGAGAAAGGCGTTATTAACATCCAAATGATGCAATGATCAGCGGTTTCTAGCTGCAACTACTAACACACTACGAACTGTGGACATTTTAAGCACCGGAGAAAAGGTTTCCTCGTAGTTTATCCCATACTTCTAGTTGAAATCTTTAGCAACTAAATGAACCTTGCACCGTTCTAAAGAACCATCAGCCTTCAACTTAACTTTATAAACCCATTATGAGCCTATAGCCTTCTTACCAAGTAGTAAATTTACTAGTTCCCATGTATTATTAGCATACAGTGCTTCAATTCCTTTGTCTTGCAGTAACCCATAATGAATTCTGATATGCTTCTTTATAGTTTTTAGGGTCATGAATGTCACAAATTTTGGAAATATGACACTGATGGGAAGAATGTAACTTAGTAAATGTTACCAAATTACACCAATATGAGGTTGTCTGAGATACATATTTGTAATGATAATCATTCAAATAACTTTGTTTGTTATGTTGTCTAGTTGATTGTCTTATAACAGGTGGAGAGAATAAGTACTAAGATCATTTAGAGACGGAGGATTAAAAGATGTATCAGAATTAGCCAAAATAGTATAGGATCAGGGTTAACAGATAATACAGGTACATGAGAATGTGCAAAATCTTCACCAGAAAAATTATCAGAAATAAGTACAGGTGTAACAGTTGGTAAATAGATTTCAGTAGGATAACTTTGAATATCTATCGACTTAGTCATATAGAAAAAAAAAATGCTTCTTATAAAACTGAATATCTCGAGAGGCTATAATCTTCTGAGTAGCCATATCTAAGACTTTATAACCCCTACTATTTGTAGCATAACCTTGAAAAACTCCATAAAGTGCCCTGTGATCGAACTTGGTTCTATGAAATTTAGATGATGAAACATAACATAAACAACCATATGTTTTTAAATGATCCAAATCTGAAATTTTATTGTAAAGCTTAAAAGAAGGTGTTTGATTATGAAGAGGTTTTAAAGGCATTCAGTTTATCAAATATGTAGCACATAAGATACTATCTCCCAGTATTTGAGTGGTGCCTTAGATTGAAAGGATAAAGCCCTGGATGTTTTGAAGAAGGTGTCTGTGTTTACGTTCTACGATCTCATTCTATTGCGGAGTATAGGGACGGCTCTTTAGTTACAATATACCCCGTGCTTGACAAAATTTCTGCGCAGCTCCTTCACAGAATTCATTGGTATTATCAGTTCAAATGCATTTGATAGAGGCTTTAAATTGTGTTTGCATATAAGCTACAAACTTAATGAGAATTGTTGACACTTTCGATTTAAATTTTAACAAATATACCCATGTGAAACTACTAAAATCATCAACTATAGTTAAGAACTGATTACAACCATCATGAGTTTTAGTTTGATATGGTCCCCAAACATCAAGGTGAACCAAAATCAAAAATAGCAGTAGACTTGATATTACTAGTAGGAAATGAAACTCTAGATTTCTTAGCAGCTGGATAGATTTGACATATAATATCTTTTGTACAAATATTTTCCAACTGAGGACAAACTAGTTTTAAACTGTCAAATGGCATATGCCCAATTCTTAAATTCCATTTATGTGTTTCACTAACAGCTGCACATCAAATCTTAGTATTAAACTACTTATCCTTGAGCTCAATTCCCTATAAGCCATCATCTTCTTTACCAAGAAGCAGTGGAGACCTCTTCATTAAAAGGTCCCGAGGAAAACCCTTATCATGAATAAATAGCAATTGGCATTCTAAGTCTCTGCATAATCTCTTTACTGAGATTAAATTGAAGTGAAAATCTGGGACATGTAGGACATTTTGAAGTTGTATCTCATCAATAATATAAATCACTCCAACATGAAGAATTTAAATCTTCCTCATATCAGGTACTGTTATAGTGTTAACAGACCCTTCAACTTTATTGTAATTATTAAATAAGTCGAGGTTGGAACCTATATGATCTTTCGCATTATTATCTAATATCCAATTGGAATTAGTGTGTGACAAAAAATAAAAATTACCTGCCAACATAGCTTGAGCATTAATATTCTTCTTAGGTACATTATTAGGGCTATCTAGTTGGTGCTTGTTGAGTATCTCCATTAGTTGAGTATACCGAGTCACTGAAAGAGAAGTGTCCCGATTTCCATTATTTGTGAAGTTACTGTTGCTGCAATAATCCTTTTTGTCTCTGGCTTTGAAGCCTGGTGGATATCCATTCAATTTGAAGCACCTTTCAAGGCTATCCGTGATCTTGCAATAAGTATAGAAGTATTGCTTCCTATTTAGATTTCCAGACTTAAAGTTAACATTTAAAGCATTAGCATGAAAATTAGGCTGAGGCTTGAGTGATTGTTTCCAAATCATCTTTTGTCTGAGTATAGAGCCACACTTTCAATACAAGAGATCATCTGTGAAATCTCTTTATGCCTTTTTTCCTGTGCAAAAACTCTATACGCATTAGTTATGCTTTGCACTGGATGTTGTATTAATACATTTCCTCTCACGGCTAAAAAATCTTCATTCAACTTTGATCATAAACTGCAACAACCTCTGTTCTTAGTGCATCTGGAAAATTCTATTATCCAAATTACAAGTACATTTTTGACATGTGCATTGTGGAAGTGGATAAGCATCACTAATAGCATCCCATAAAGTCTTGATTTTAGTGAAAAACACAGAGACTGCATCATTACCTTGGTTAAGCTCAGATTATTGTTGCTTAAGTGAATACACTTGAGTCATCGAAGTATAACCAAACCTTTCTTCAAGATCATTACATATCTGTTGAGCAGTTTTCAGAAACAAAACGCTTTTGGCTAAAGTATCATCTAAGTTTAAAATTATCCATGAAGATACCAGATCATTACATCTTTCCCAAGCCTTAAAACCATTAACAGTAGCATCGGGTTTTTTAATACTACCATCCACAAACCCTAACTTGTTCTTAGTTGAAAATTTAGGATCATTGATATTTTCCAATTACTGAATCCATTTCTATTAAACTTCACTGAAACAAGCTGTGTTGAGTTCGAATCAGAAGGATGAATAAAGTATATGTTAGTTGGATCTTGATTTGGTGACAATTGAATTCTGGATGACGATCTAGTACTTGTCTCAACCATGTTTTATCTAAACAAACTTTAGAACACTATATTAATTCGTAATACGGTAATCTTAACAAAATCAATCTCGATCTACAATCGATCAATGAAGAACAATCAATATACTCCATTAACGAAAATCAATACCGATCTACAACGATCAATGAAGAACAATCAACATAGTCAAATGATTCATCTTTATATTCACATACGCGACGATCAAAACTCAAAGATTAAGCAAATAACCAGACGTGGCAGAAAAAATACACACAAATGCACAACTCAAAGCTCACAATAACAACCAGATGAATTTAGAACTGAATCGCCTAATCACAATAGAGAAACTAGTGATAGAACTTCACCAACTGATCAAAAAATATCCTCTAATACCATGTTAATCTCACGTTTTACACTAAGAACAACATTAAGATCACTATGAATAAGAACGCAACGAAGTTTTACATCTATCCATTATTATAAACTATCTCCATGTTTGTATAGATTGCAGAGATTACAAAGAGAATATGATGATGACAAGAGAGAGATAGAGATAGAGAGAGATAGAGATAGAGATCTAAATAACTAACTGAAATGAAAAATGACATATAGCTATATACATCTGTTAGTCCGGATAAACATTCTAACTGACTTGCTGAGGTGGACGTCGTGTTGGTACTCAACCCAGTCACTCCTACAAATCCTCCACTCCACCCTGGTAGACAAAGCTAGCTACTTTCCTTTCCCGCCTATCTTCAGGTTTATTCAGCATACAAAATAACATGCACATTTTCACCCGCGTACAAAATATTAACATCGTAGCATAAATTTCATGCATTAAGTTGATTCATACAAAATAATATGCACATTTTCACCCGCGTACAAAATATGAACATCGTAGCATAAATTTCATGCAATAAGCTGATTGTGTCATGTAAATGCGATGCCATGTTAACGACTATGATTTTAAAGATCAGCAATTACAAACCAACGTGATTCGAAAATATCAAAAAGTGGATGCAGTATTCGAACTTTATTTATAAATAAAAATTTGTATTCTACGTAGAGCTATAACGCGATCAAGGTTCGACTCGATTTTAACTTGTATACGAACACGAACCGAGTTTGAACACATATTCGAACTCGTTTGTTAAACGAGTTGAGTCAACTGCATGCCGAACATGTGATAAGTTGACTTAAAACTCGAAAGCACAACTCAAACTCGAATTTATTTATGATCGTGTTACATTATTACTGAATTTTATTTTTATTATTTTTAAAGTGAGAATTAATTATTTTTAAGTCAATGAGCCGCAAGCATACAAAAGTCGATTAGCTCGCAAGTCAACTTAACTCTACTTATTAATTAATAAAGTTCGATTAAAAAAAGATTTGAGTTTTAAGTTAGACGACAACTAAATTTAGATCATTGACTATATTTGTTTTAAAATATTTAACCTGAAACACGCTTATTAAGTATTTAGCTTGACTCGAATTACAATTCTAATTGTATTATTTATTTTTAGGCGATCGTTGAAGACAACATCGTTGGTCCAAACCAATGGAGAAAAAGGTCGTAAACTGTGATACTATATATATACTGCCTGAAACGTGTTTTTATACGTATTACTAGTATAAAGGCAATCCTTTCGGGATGGGCAGTTCTGGTCGGCTTGCTGCATGAGTAGTAGTATGTATTAATTGAGCAGAGTAGACTTTACCACTCCATCTGCATACTGTTTTTAAATATAAACTACTAAATAATACTCCTATATGATCGTTTTTTATTCCACATTCTAATCTTCTTTAAAATCAAAATATTTGCTTTTTGACAACAGATTTTATTGAACACAAGTATTAGTAAAGATCTGTTTCTTGACATCATGTTGATATTATGATCCCTGAAAATCTCTCTCAAGTATAATAATATTTTTGGGACCCGAGAATGAGTGGCCATTCCCCGTGGTGGAAATCCAACATCTAAGCGGGTTTTCGGTACATGGATTGTTGAAGGAGACATACTTACATGGTTGCATGCATAGATTATATGGTAATATGTGTATGATGCAGCCCTTTCATACTTCGAAAGTTGGAAATGTGCATCGATTCACTTGTGGTTACTGCCGAGTCTGAGACTCCAAAGTCCTGACGCTGACAATTTTGTGCAAAAGGGGGAGGAATTTTTTAATTTTAAGAGTGGACGACGTTCTAATCTAATAATCCCTCTGTCCATTTCAATTCTTATCATTTTCTATTTTAGAAAGTCCCAGCCAATTCTTTACATTTCAAAACTTTCCTACTAAAATAGTAAAGTTAATAATTTTAAAAATTTTAATGACCCACTTCTTCCCACTAACTTTCACTATTTTTCCAATCAATTACTTAAATATTAATAGTTCCCATCACTTTACCCATTTTCTTACATTTTCTAATACTTTACTCTTATTTATTATAATTTACTTTTATTTCTTGGTCTCGGTGTCCAATCCAAATGATAGGAGGGAGTAACAAATACTTACAGTTCTCGTATAAGAAAAATTCATCTCCCGTCATTTTTTGTTATTGATCTTGTGACTTCTTTTAATTAAGTTTATTACTCCTTCTGTTTTCTTATTTGACATTTTTAAATTTTGGTACGGGCCTTTAGTTATTTTGACTGTATAATTAAAATTAATTATTTTCATTATTTTATAATTTAAATTTTTGACTGTAAATTTTCATTTTAAAAGTTTAAAAATATTTATTTCAACTAAAAATATGTGAAAAAAAATCAAAACATCAAATAGAAAAACAAGACAATGTATCTAATAAAAGAATCAAATATACGTACAAACTTTTTAATTAATGTGATAGAACTATATTACTACTTGATTTTGCGCAAGTAGCCTTGTGTTGAGTCTCCCCCCCCAACAATATTACTCAAAACCAAGATCAACTTTTGTGTCAATACTTTTCATACTGACTACACTCTAGAGTCAAAACAAAATGAAAATATTTCAACAAAAATTTGAAAAGAAATAGCAAAACTGAATAGAATTCAGAGTTTCGAGACTGCACGAGTGTGTTGTGTCTTGGTAGATAGAAAACACTGCTCTGAGTTTCCATGTCCATGTCTTGTATTGAGAAACATCTCTGACCTTATCCCATGAAAATTCACATATACTTGCACTAAAAATTATTTAAGTGGCTCCCAGGAGGACAAGATAAGTCAGCCTGTTTGTAGGTACCATTATCCAGCTACAAAATGACAATATAATTTACCTCTGTGCCATTTTACAAAAGTTCCGGTTCCATCCCATCCCACTATTTCTCCATTATTCGACCCTATGCTAGTATTTTATACGCTACTGCACAGAGATTGAGATGAAGTAATGTCTGTGTACACAAAGCTACAGCGCAACTCCATAACTTACGAACAACCAATATTACCTGGGAGCTGTATCTCAAAAGTTACGTCCCCGCTATTTGTGCAATAAGAACTTGGTCCATCCTGTTATTACATTAAATTTGCAGCTCGTCTACTTCAGTATATATTAATAAGCTCTTTTCGGTGTCCAAATATTTTACATTTTATAACGAATAATAATCTAACAAGTATAGTTGTGCTAGATATCTCAAATCCGTTTTCAAATCTTTTCTTAAATGATATGTCGTGACATTTGTCATCTTTTAATTTCTAAACGCATATATATGTGCACGGGTTCTCATCTTAATATTAGAAAAATTATCAAGTATGCACTTTATATATTTTGGGAACTGATAACCATTTTAAGGATAATAGCATTTCTCCTCAAAAGTGATATGTCATGCCTAATCTTCTTACAGTGAAGTTAAATATGGCACCAATCCGCGTTTTGATTTAAAGGGTAAAGAAATAGAGTTTAAATGCTGCAAGAAAAATTAGATTCTTTTTACGGACGAATCCACAGGGAAGGGTCCGAGAAACACCTACTAGACTTCCAAACTACAAACTTTGTGTTTTAATGCATTTGCTGCTGGAGAAATCCAGTTTCTATCAGTTAATTAACAACCATCCAAAAGCAAGTTGAAACATATGAAATGGAAGGTAAGCTAGAGACACTGCAGATTGCTTGTCTGGCTCAATGAAGCTCTAAATTTGTAAAAGAATTTTAGTGAATGCATATGTGTGCTTTGTTTTAACTTTTACAGTAATTTCTGCCATCAACTTGTGTAATTTACCATGAATACCAAAACATCCATAAACCACACAATAAAATTTTAAAACATATTACTACATAATATTTTTTTTAAAAGAGGGAAAGGCAAAAAAAGATATCGTTCGCGATTAGCCGGGCTATCGTCTACTGAACTCGGAATTTTGGTATTACATGATGTTAAGTAGACATTATGGATCTCGCAACCAAGGACATTAAGGAGTCTAAGGCATTAGAAAGGGACGACTCCAGCCATGAAACTGACAATTGATATCAACTGTTCAAGACTTGCACGCTCATTACCTTCTACGGAAACAAGTAACAAAATTGTAACAAGTACTTCTACAAGAGACAGTAGCAAAAATAGTAGTCATATTATTCACGTAGCAAAAAACCAAAAGCTTATACATGATGATAAGGGAAGAAGAGAGCAGCTTGATGTGATAGACTACATAAGTATGTTAGACAGCTGAGTTAGTTTCAGCGACACATGATCTAATTGCACATGAAACATGATTAGCGGAACACATTATAAGTTCAGAAATGTAAATAACACAATGATTGGGAGTCACTGCTGCAGTACAGCCTTGACATCATCCAAGTTGTAGAATGAGTGTCTTTTTATTCTTATTGCACATGATTTTTTTTTAGCTGAATTTATATTCTAGTTAATGTACCAGCATCTTATGAGCTCAATTTGGACCTACATTCTGCTTTCAGATTAATGAAGGTACAAGGACCTCAGAATTGCGAAATGCTGGCTTGCCAAGTCATGTCAATGCAATTCACAAATGAAAGCATCAGCATCTCAACATCGTAAATCCAGAATATCTTGCTGCTACTCAAGTATAGGCTTAGTCGAACAGCAAAACTTTTGCAAAATTTACTTCAAGTTGTGACTCATTTGATGTGTATTTTCATCAATGGGGAAACGAACTGTAATGTCATATTTGTATTGCTCCCCTTTTCAAATGCTTCTAAACTTCTCAACATTCGAACTTTTCTTTAAGATACTGTGCTCGTGACTTCAAAAAATTAAACCGATTTAATTACAAATTCTAGTTTCGTATTTTGATCAGAGTCATAGACATTGCAGTTACATGTAGAAAATATATGAACTTATAAAAGTTTGACCAAATTTTGGGTTTAAAAGATAAAAGCTGATTTCAAAATTTTCAAAAAATGAAGTAAGATTTGCTAAAATAATCAAAAATACTAAAATAATCAAAATTTTGTTCATGTTCCTGGACCCAAATACTAAAATAATCAACAACATGAACAACTACTTGATTTGCCGGCATCTCCAATAGAGTCACCCCACAGGGTGTCAAACATTGCTAACTCATCTAAAAAATTAATATTTTAGTTTGTCTTTCATCCATGTCAAAGTAGGCAACCTTTAACTCCAATAGATAGCACCCTCTCAAGGTGTTTGAATGATCCCCACATGCTATTAAGAATAAATAAATTAATTAATTAAACATGATAGAAGAGGTAAGAGTCATATATACATCTCATGTAAGAATTGTAGTTTAGCTATTTTGAGGGGTGCCAAGAGGGTGTCAAAAGTTGGCCACTTCTCTCGGCACCTTTGAAGCACCCTTGACACTCCAATAGGTTGACACCCAAGAGTGCCATGCCACATAAGATTTGGCACCCCTCTTGGCACCCCTATTGGAGTTGGAGCATCTCCAATAGAGGCACCCCTAGGGGTGTCAAACATTGTCAATTCATCTAAAATATTACTTCCTCTGTCCATTTCAATTCTTATCATTTTCTATTTTGGGATGTCCCATCTAATTCTTTACATTTCAAAATTTTCTCAAAATAGTAAAGTTTTAATAATTTAAAAACTTTAATGGATCCACTTTTTCCCACTAACTTTCACTATTTTTATAATCAATTACTTAAATATTAATAGGTCCCACCACTTTTCTTACACTTTCTAATACTATACTTTTATTTCTTGGTCTCCATATCCAATCCAAATGATAACAATTCATTTGTACGGAGGGAGTAATATTTTAGTTTGTCTCTCATCCATGTCAAAGTAAGCAACTTTTAACTCCAATAGTAGCACCCTCTCAAGGTGCTTGAATGGTCCCCACATAACATCAAGAATAAATAAATAAATAAAATAAACATGATAGAAGAGGTAAGAGTTATATATACATCGCATGTAAGAATTGTAATTTAGCTATTTTGGGAGGGTGCCAAGAGTTGGCCACTTCTCTTCGCACCCTTGAAGCACCCTTGACATTCCAATAAGTTGGCACCCAAGAGTGACATGCCACATAAGATTTGGCACCCCTATTAGAGTTGCTCTAGTATGCCTTTCCTACTCTTTTTCTACTTTATAATTATACAAGGTCCAATCTTTCCATCCCTTGAGGAGCATAAAGTTGTTTAGCGCAAATATCATATTTCACAATGATAACTACAGATGACGAAGTCAAATGTGTGAAGGAGTGAAGAAACCTAACCAGGTAACTGTTGTCTCCTCTCGCTTAGTATATGAAGGTTCTCTCCCACTATTGGCCTTCACTGAGGTGATTTTGCATGTTTCGAGGGCATTGGACGGTTGGAACGCTCTGATTGAGAAAACTGAATCAGAATGTGCATAAGAACCGTAACAATGTCTATGCCAACTGCTGAGAATGAAAGACCCTTCCAAGAAGATAGTATTGAGGACCACTGGAAGAATTTTAAGGCCCCGAAGATGAGAAGGCATGCCCAAGAGATGACAACCTGTTTCCCAGCAAGTGTTAGACCACAATACCAACTGAACTACGCATAAGAAATCGAAGATTGATAAGAAGGAACATTGGATTAAAATATTTATGTTACCACAAGAGACAGGGCCGTGCCTGAGTTTTTATGTGCCCTGTGCAACATAAAAAATAGTGCCCTTATAATGATATTAAATAATATACACAAATAATAAAAATAATAATAATAATTACCTAAAAATTATTTTCATATAGCATTTTAAAGTAAATTCAATAATAATATATTTGCAATCACTATATATAAAAAAATGGATAAAAGTATTAATTTATTAAATCG
>PHNY01184641.1:15030-32824 GCA_003724115.2 Anethum foeniculum | reverse complement strand
AATGATTATGGGAGGTGAAGCAAGACATGTCGTTGTGTGGCACTGTAGTTCAGACGCAGAATGTCAACCCCATTGTCCGGGTCCTATCTTCCATTGCATTAACACTCTCTGTGTTTGTCATAACTAGCCCGTAGAGAGACCAAAAGGAGACTTCATCATAACTATATTTGATGCTTTTCGATAAGAGAGTTACAAAAAATTTTATGTGACGTCTCCTTGTACTACAAGTAGAAATCTAAATAAAACATTATTACATTTACCTTTCATAATCTCTTTTCTTTCTAATTATAAATTATTTGTTCTAAGAAAAATACGCTAATTATTGTAAATAATACTTTTATGCTTTAGTATAACCAACTTATTACAAATTATTTATAAATAATATTTTAACATATGTTTAAAAATAAGGCCACCGCGTGACTTTACATTCAATCTAAGCCAAACAATTTCAATAAGATTATCTACTATAATCTTAAAAGGCGGGGTTCCAATTTATTTTCCAAGGATTCAAATAAAAACTAAGGATAAGAAAATTAGTATATTTTTAGTACACTTTTGTCAAAGCCTTCCCTTGTGTTATGGACCAAATTTGGTATTTTTATGCTTTTGTGAAAATAATTTAAAATGATCTTAATTTTAGAAATTCAGAGAAATAAATATGTTTAGTTTTTATTTGACAATTGAATAATATAGTTACTTTTAATTTTTAATAAAAACATTAAAATTGTTGATGAACATCATATTTTATTAACATGAATATAAATTATTTTTCATAATAGAAAAAAAATCTATGGATACAGTAATAAAATGAATAAATAAAACAATTATATGTAAGCGTTTAATTAAATTAATATTTAAGACTCATTTTAAATTTTATTTCAAACCTCAATTCTTATTTAATCATAACATGTAATTTTAGTGCCCAAATATATTATTCAAATTAACTATATTTTGTTTGGGCTAATTCTGCTATTAGAGCATTGATATTGCTCTGAAATGTGGTCAAGTCGACTATAGTCGGCCCAATTACTGTCAAGGTCCAAGTCCATGAGCCCAAAAGACCCAAGATCAAGCAGTTGATATGGTCAGATAAACTGTTAACATATATATATATATATATATACACACACACACACACAATATATGCATATAGCTGGTTATAGGGAATTTAAATAACCGTTCATTTCTTGGCAATCGTTCATTTCGTAAAGTTAGCTTAACTAAGTAACCACTTTCTCTCAAAAATAGGGAACCCGATGTGAGTGCACTTACCTATATTTTTACCACATTGATGAATTTAGGGATTCTTTCCCAAAACATCAACTCCAACCACAATAATGATTCCCAAAATATTGGGGAGCACTTCAAACCACTACAACATGCCACATAATCAATTTAAATAATCAAGATAAGTAATATCATCTTCAAACATGCTCTTTAATGAAAAATGGGTAATTAACATATTTAAAACATTAATTAAAAATTATGTTTAAGGTATAGGTAATGAATATAGGTAATCTCATTTGAGTAAATTCACTATTATTTACTAACAATCTGACCACTTGATTATAGAAGGGGAAGTTGACTACAATCAAGACAGAAATGAAAATTTCTTCTCAAATAACTGATGATTTATACAAAACACAAGAATTAAAAATTTCAGGTGGTTTGTTTGTAAGTTCACCAGCTGAGGTATATATTAAAGAAATAATTTGGGTAAATTACAAGGAATTTTACAGCTGCGTTTATAGTGTTTGCCTCAAGAACTCTCTTTGTTTTTCTCAAAAGACACTTGTTATTTCTTGAGTTCTATCACTGCTACACTTGGTTTATAAATCATCAAGATACAAGTTACTAGAAAACAAATATTTCCTATTATCTAGGTCCAGTAAGATGCTTCTGCATTCCTTTTTGCATGTGACAAGATTAACTTGGATGAGTTTATCTTGGATGCATGTCCAGTAAGGATGCAGTAATTGCATCATTGACTCTCATCATGGATTCAGTAGTGTGTACTAGATTAAGGAGTTGTTCAGCTTGACTGTTGTTTTGCTCAGCTAAAAGTTGATAAGCTGGCATGTGATGAGTGAAGGTAGAGGGATCTCTATTGATAGAGTCTATAGTATTCTGATAGACTACTTGATAGAGTGCATCACTCATGCTTTGAGTTGGAGTAGTAGCAACATCAGTTGTATCCATCCTTATATCTTCTGTACCTGCATTTCTCTTAATTTCTCTTTGTTCTTGCATTAGGGGCTCCCCCTGGCTCACACACCTCACACCCTCACCTTCACCTGCTAAGGTGGTATTCACCTCACTGACATGGTTGGAAGAAATAGCACGTCTCTCTCTCTCTCTCTCTCTCTCTCTCTCTCTCTCTCTCTCCCTCTCTCTCTCAATCTCTCCTTTTGCCTGCTCCCAAAGCAGCCTCTCACTCTCAGTATGAACACTTCCTTGCCTCAATCCTAAGAGTGCTTCTGCAATCACTTGTCCTTCTGTATTAGTAGTTGGAGCAACTGGATAAGATGTTGTCTCTAATGCAGAAGTAGAGTTTATTAATGGAATAGCCGTTGAGGAGGTGATTGTTTCCATCAATGGATAATTGCTGTGAGGCATAGCCATTGAGGAAGAATCATTAATCAATAGATAAGAAATATCCAATAAGACAGAAGAAATAGTCGTTGAAATTGAAACTATAATATCCTTTTGGGAGGATACTGTTAGGGATGTGCTTATCTCCTTATTAAGCACTGTATCTTGTTGAGAATATACAATGTGGCTTGGCTGGTGATCGCTCAACTTTCCTTCCTTATCCTTGGGCTTTTCTTGATGTTCACCCCTTCCCTCACCACTTACTACCACATGTTCACTCCCCTCAGGTTGAGTTATGGACCTTATGGTAGATTTTACATCATGTGTCTTTTGAAAGGCACATGAGGTGGTTTTCTTTGAATTGGATTTTTAAAGTTTTGTTTTGGTTGCTTTGGTAGGAGCCTGCTGGGCACTTGTGCCAGACTCCATTGCAACACTTGAAGGCAAATAAATTTGAGGTTGAGAGGAAGATACAATAGAGAGATATACCTAAATAGCTCCAAAGTAGTTCAATGCTTTCTCCTTGTGAAGATCCATTCTATTCAGGTCTCCCATAACGCTTTTGCTCTAGGCCCAGCAATCAAGCTTGTTGTCTTTGTTAGTAATTATTAACTTATCCACAACATGATTAGCTAACATCATTAAAAACCTAGCATGATAAACATGTTTATTTCTAGTGTTTTTATTTCCCAATTTAGCAGCATTAATTCTCCAAAGTTGAAGTACTGATCATTAAGAAACATGTATAGCATGTCAAGAAGGAATGATGTTACAGCATCAAAATTACTTATCTTTCTAGAGAACATTTTAATAAAAGCATCACACAGAAAGCTCCATTCTTTTCTAAGTCCTTTTCCACCAATTCTACCTAAATTGTCTGTAAAGTCATCTAAATTAATTACCTAAATTAGTGCATAGCTCATTGAATTAAGCATGGCAACTATGTTATTAGAATTAGGTTTACTGGTACAGGTATTCTCAGGCAACTTAAAGCAAGTAGTCATAGCATCATTGTTAATTGAGTAAGAGATACCTTTGATAGTAAAGGAAAGTACCTTATTTGAAGAATCAAAGGTAGCAGAAGTCCACATCTCCTCAACAATCTCACAGTAGATTGTTGGAGCTGTAAGCATAGCATAGGAGAGCTTGCAGTTCTTGATGAAATCCATCATGGCATGATAGTCTACAGTGGTGCAATCTTTGTCTACCAGGGCAACAAAGATATTCTACTCAAAGATGTCCTGTACTTGACTGAATCTTGACAATTAGTGCCATTTTCGCTTAGAAAGAAAGTAGAATTTGAGAATTTTTGCTTAAGGACTAGAGAGAAAAGATTAACTGAATGTTACAGATGTGAATTTGAAGATGTGAAATATTCAGCTTTATATTTGGTTCAAAAGTAATTACCAAATTGGTGAAAAAGAATAACGGTTCACAATTAAAATAAATAAATAAATTACCATAATTGATCCATGTTTTTGCACAGAAATAACGGTTAGATTTGAGAGAATAATCAATGGGTGAAGGTGAACACACGTATCATCTGCTAATAAGAAAATAGTCGCTGATGTATGAATGAAATTAGCCGTTGCTGCGATTAAAAAAAATTATTAAGATTATCAACGGATAAAATTATCCATTGAGAGTGTAATTATCACTTAGACAAAACTGACACTTTCCCATAATAGTATACTAAGAAAATCTTAATGAAAAGAAAAATGGAAAAATTCTGACAAGCTGATAGGAGTGATAATTGATATTTTCTGCATTGAAATGACCACTTTGTAAAAGTAAGTCTTGAAAAAAACAAACAAGAAAATTGTTGAGTGTTAGCTTGAATTAAAAAATATTAGATGATTTTTAGCATTTGTCCATCAGATTTAATATGATTTAATTTTTAGTCGTTTATATAAGAAGATTGAAATGAAGTACTCATGCAAAGTTACTCTAATGAAAAGATTTTTCATTAAAAATATATAAAAAAATTACATTCACTCTTAAAATAAAAACTTAAAATAACATAGAACTGGGGAGGCCTATCCTAGCTATAATCTAGAGCCTAAACCCTAGTAACTGTGTCGGTAGACGCTCCGTCCTCAGAGCCCCTATCATTCCCGACTGGATTCTTCTGGTTCCCTATTATTGCTGCTGTTGTCTGACGTGCGTTTATTCTCTAAATGGCCGCCTCGGTCCTCCATAGCACTATCAGGATGTCTTCATATGATTCAGGACCATCGAAAACCATGCCCTCAAAGTAGACTGTGTTTGTTTCAAAATCGTAGATCATTTTAGATAGAGAATGAGGGAGAGTTTTTGATAAATAGGGTAAAGAAAAGTGAGGAGAAATTGTTAGACTAATGGTGCTATTTATAGGCCAGGGAATGCACTAGTTATGAATAGGGAGAGTCAAGAGTCTAAACAGCAATTTCCCAAAGCCATTGAAAATTTTACATTAATTAAAAGCTGATAGGAGCGACTACTCCACTATCTTAGATTATTGTGCAACTAATTTACTTGTTGAATACACTAACTACTTATGCAAGAAAATAAAACAAATACATTTATCTGTTGTGATTTTATTTAAAATAAAATTTAACGAACAAACATATGTAATTAACATAAATAACCAGTGATGATTATTGAATATCAACTGATAACATTATCCGTTGATATGACAATTTTGACTTAGACAAAACAAAGCCTTTTTCCTTAGAAGTAAGATTTTTAAAGAAGATCAATTATCATCATTGGATGCAACAACAAAATAGACAGATTTACCATATAATCATGCATAATTAAGCATACGAAGTTCACTTACTAACCTTGTAAATGTGGATTCATCTAATGGCTTGGTAAATAAATCTGCTAGTTGATTTTCACTTGGAACAAAGTGAAGGTCCACTGTATCATTCATAACATGTTCTCTGATGAAATGGTACCTTATGTCTATGTGCTTGGTCCTTGAGTATTGAACTGGATTCTCGGTTATGGCAATGGAACTGGTGTTGTCACAGAAAATTGGAATCTTTTCCAATTTTAAGCCATAATCAAATAATTGATTTCTCATCCATAAAATCTGTGAACAACAACTTCCAGCTGCAATATATTCAACTTCAGCAATAGAAGTTAATACAGAGTTCTGCTTTTTGCTGAACCATGAGACCAGTTGTTTCCTAAAAATTGACAGGTGCCAGTTGTGTTTTTCTGTCAATTTTGCAACCTGCATAATCTGCACCTGAATAGCCAATTAGCTCAAAACCAGATTCTCTAAGGTACCAAATGCCAAGGTTTGGTGTTCCTTTGATATATCTGAAAATCCTTTTAATTGCTACTAGGTGATACTCTCTAGGATCAAACTGAAATCTAGCATAAAGACATGTAGAGAACATAATATCTGGTCTACTAGCAGTTAAATATAAAAGAGAGCCAACCATGCATCTATAACTTGTAATGTCCACTCTCTTTTCTTTAGTGTTCATATCAAGCTTAGTAGCAGTGGTCGTGGATGTTTTGGCAGGAGAGCTATCCAATAAGTCAAACTTCTTTAAAAGATCATGAATATATTTTGTTTGACTTATAAAGGTACCATCTTTTACTTGTTTAAATTGTAAATCAAGAAAATAGGTTGATTTACCCATCATGCTCATACATATTTACTTTGCATAAGTTTGACGAACTTCTTGCAAAGCTTCTCATCTATTGAGCCAAATATTATGTAATCTACATAAATCCGAACAAGTATAAAAGAGTCATTAACATTTCTGTAAAACATAGTTTTATTAACAGTACCTCTAATGAAGTGGTTTTCCAATAGAAACTGAGATAAAGTGTAGGCTCTAGGTCTTGCTTTAGACCATACAGTGCTTTAAGAAGGAGATGGACATAATCTGGAAATCTGGGATCTTCAAAACCAGGAGGTTGACACACATAGACTTCTTCCTCTAGTTCTCAATTCAAAAAAGCAATATTGACATCCATCTGATAGACTTTAAAATTGGCATGTGTTGCATAGGCCAGAAAGATCCTTATGGCTTCCAATCCGGCTATTGGAGCAAAGGTTTCATCAAAATCAAATCCTTCTTTTTGAGAGTAGCCTTTTGCAACCAATCTCACTTTGTTCCTTGTCACTATGCCATTTTCATCCATCTTGTTTTTAAATACCCATTTGGTGCCAATAACTGATCTATCTTTTGGCTTAGGTACCAGCTTCTATACCTTGTTTCTTTCAAACTGATTTAGCTCTTCTTGCACGGATAATACCTAATCTGAATCAAGAGTGCATCCTCAACTTTCTTTGGTTCTTCTTGAGATATGAAGCTGTTGTACAGACATTCTTCCTGAGTTGTTCTTCTTGTTCTTACTTTAGCTGATGCATCTCCAATAATAAGTTCAATTGGATGATCTCTGATCCACTTTCTTTGAGGAGGTAAAGATGATCTTGAGGAAGTAGCTTCATCATTCTGACATGCATGTTCAGACACAATGCTTTGATTGTGAGAAGCTCCCCCTAAATTCATAGACTCTGATGAGATAGGTTGATTAGCAGTTGATGAACTTCTATTGTTTTTAATGGATAAATCATTTTGATTGCCTATTGATAAATTAAATTGATGATAAACTGCTAAGTCATCCATCTGTTGAGAAATCACCGGAACTAACTCATGTTCAGCTTCTTCATCACTCTCATCTCCAGCAATTTCTTCAGACTCATTGTCAAACTTGAGAGCAACATGAAATCCTTCATCTAGCAATCCCAAAATGTTTTTATCATCGAAGACAACATGTACTGATTCCATAACGATGTTGACTCTGAGATTGTACAACCTATAAGATTTGCCAGGTGAGTATCCAACAAAAATTCATTCATCTGCCTTTGCTTCAAACTTTCCAAGATGCTCCTCATGGTTTCTTAATACAAAACATTTGCATCCAAAGACATGTAGAAAATCAATTGTTGGCTTCTTTCCCTTCAGCAATTGATAAGTAGTTAACTCTTGAGCTTGATTGATCAAAGAAACATTCTGCACAGTGTTCACAGCTTCAGCCCAGAAGTATGTAGGTAACTTTGATTCACCAAGCATTGTTCTTGCAGCTTCAATAAGAATTCTATTTTTCCTTTTAACTACTCCATTTTGCAGAAGAGTTATTGTTGTTGAAAATTCATGGATAATTCCTTCAGTTGTGCAGAACTCTTTCATCACAGAGTTTTTGAACTTAATTCCATTGTCAATTCTGATTCTTCTAACTATCACATCTAAGTTCTTATTGACTATCTTGATGTGATTGATAATGATTTCTCCTATTTTATCTTTGCAGTGCAGAAAGTATGTCCACGTAAATTTTGAGAAATCATCAATAATCACAAGACAGTACTTCTTGTTAGAAATTGACATCACATTGACTGGTCCAAACAAATCCATGCGAAGCAGCTGTAAGGGCTTGTCAATTATTGAGGTTGATTTGGCTTTGAAAGAGGCCTTCTTTGCTTCCTTATCTGGCATGCATCATATAAGCCATCTTTGGAGAATTCCAATTTTGGCATACCTCTCACAAGATCCTTTTTGACCAAGTTATTCATTGTCTTGAAATATAGATGGGACAGCTTCTTGTGTCATAGCCAACTTTCTTCTTAACTTGCTTTGCTGAAGAGGCAAGTTAGTGAATCTCCATTTTGTTGAATCAAAGTCTGCTACATACACATTTCCTTTTATATTCCCAACTAACTCCACATTATTGTTTCCACTGTTGGTAATAATATAGGCTTCTCTGTTGAATTCCACTTTGAATCCCTTGTCACATAGTTGACTGATGCTCATCAAGTTGTGCTTAAGACCATTAACCAGTGCTACTCCTTCTATGATGACATTCTCTTTTGAAATCAAGCCATATCCCATATTATATCCCTTGCTGTCATCTCTGAAAGTAATACTAGGCCAGCTCTTTGCTCAAATCTTGTGAGCAAGGTTATATCACCATTCATGTGCCTAGAGTATCCACTGTCCATGTACCATTGATTCCTTCTTTTTCCCTGTCACAGACCAAAAAAAAATCATGTTGATTTTGGTACCCAAGTTTCCTTGGGTCCTGCTTTATTAGCCTTTCTCTTCTCCTCGGTACCATTTAACACTTTAGGTGTAGATGGATTTAAATTTAGTTTGACCCTTGGTGTTGGTCTCTGATTTATTGCATTTATAGCTTGCATATTTGGATAATAGTTAAAACTAGGAGATTGCATATTATTCAACTCATGCATGTTCCATGACATTTGTGGCATATTAAATGCTTGAAAATAGGGATTGTAGATAAATGGCATGGATACATTTTGAGCAAGAAATCTAGGCATGTTTGGCATAGCAGGCATAGGCATAGCAGGCATAGGCATAGCAGATAAAGACACAAGCAGTTGAACATTAGAATTTGATAATTATGTACACATAGCAAAAAGGTGATTAAAACTACCACACCTGATGCAAGATTTCCTAGGAGCATATCTATCTGGTGTGTAGTTACTATGCTTGTTAATTCCTACCTTTCCATTTCTACTGTTCTTCTTATTGGCCTTTTTCTTAACCTCTAATTGTTCTAATTTACCCTTAAATTGCTTGTTAGATAAATGACCTATCTTTACTTCTTTAGACTTGCTACATTCTCCCGTCACAAAGTTTTTGCTAATAGGACCAAACTTCTCATTGAATTTCCGAAGTTTCTCTTTAGACACACTGGAGGTGGCTTTTAATAGATAATTTTCATCCATTGAGTTATCTTTGATCAATGGATGATCATTATCCGTTGAGTCACCATTGAAAGATTCATCTTCAACAATGACTAACTTTTTTTTTCCTAATTCCAGGTGTTTTCACAGAAAGACAACTCCTTGAAGATCAATAATTTTACTGGCTACATATCTTGATTACTTTCACTTAGCAATTACTTTATGTACTCTTTCTAGTTGTTTTTTAAGAATTTCTTCTCTTTTAAGAACAATTATCAAGTCTTCCCTAGCAATCTGACAATCTTTTTTAGTTTTTTGCATATCTAACAACTCCCCTTTTAACAGAGTGTTTCTCTCAATTAACAAGGCATTAGAATTTTTTATTCTAGCACTTTCCTTAGTGAGAGGTTTTAGAGTAACATGCAAGTTGTGCAATTCAGAAGACATATCATTTATAGTAATTTTGCATTTATTCTTACTTAATTTAGAAATGTTAGTCGTTATTACCTGATTGCTAGAAAAACTTGTTTCTTGATCATCCTCAATGGCCATAAGAGCAAGGTTTACATATTCAGTTTCCTCATCTTAATCATCTCCATCAGCCAGTCATTTTCCTTTGTTATGAATGCTTTTTCCTTCTGTTTGAGAAGCTCAAAATATTTTTTCTTGTAGCCCATATTTTCATGGCTTCTTTCTTTCTTCTTAAATTTTGGTTTTTTACACTCACTAGCAAAGTGACCAACAAATCCACAGTTATTGCATTTGAATTTTGATCTATCAACAAGATTATTGTTGTGCTGTGAATCTTTTCTGAAAGGTTTAGAGAATGATTTGCTTCTTTTGAATTTCAGATTAGAAAACCTTTTTTCCAGAAATGCCATGTGCTCATCAAGATCATCCAGTTCTTATTGCGTTGAAGCATAATCATCATCATCTTCAGCAACCTTATCCTTGTCTTTGGCACTTGCAGCTCTTGACTCATGTGCCACCTTTGTCTTCACATATTTCATCTTGGTCTCCTCTAGCTCATCTGTCTCACTAGATGCAAAAAGAGCAATGGATTTGTCCTTCTTTTGCCCTTTTTTCCATTTCCTCATCTTGTTGCATCTCCAGCTCATAAGTTTTCAGAACATCATAGAGTCTGTCAAGATTGTAATCTTTAACTACACCAAAAATAGCTTTCGGTAACCAAAAAAAAAGTTACAATAGGACCCTCAAAATGTTACTGAAGGCCAAAAACGGGCTAAGGTAACATCAAATTTATGTTAGTTTTTTTTTATGATACCTTGGGTTACCTAAACTAACATTCCCCCTACTGTAACATGCACTTTTATGTTACCATAGAGTCCTATGGTAACATAAAATAGACCTACTGGAACATAAATTTATGTTACCTTAGAGAGTTGCAAAATTTTTAAAAATGTGCATGTGGGCCCCACTATGCTGACGTGGCACGTGGGGGCCCAACCTGTGGGCCCACAGTGATGACATGGCTTGTGGGCCTTGATGACAAAGCATGCTAACGTGGCATGTGGGCCATACATTGTGGGTCCTACTTTTTGATGGTATCAATTCTGTACCTAAGATAACACTTTAGTATCTACTATAACAATTTTATACAAGCTACTGAAGCATTCAAACAACCTACTGTAACACTTTATGAAGCTATTGTAACATTTTAACCAGAAAAAATTGAAAAACTACTATTGAAATGTATGCAAATCCTAAAAGACCAATTCATTATCACATCAAGATCATTTCTACAAAAACCAATCATCCAATCATCCAAACTGATTTCCAACCGCTAAAGAACTAAGTTAAACTACTTAAACAAACCATCAATCACATGCCTACAAGAACGACAACCACAATATTATTAAGTTAAACTAGTTCACGAATGACTTAATAATAGCGTTCTAAGCTTATAAACTTAACAACAGCCATACTAAAAGCTATTGCCTCCAGTTATAGGTATACCATCATCATTGTCACCTGCAGTAATCACACACAAGTCCTATATATGAATTGTGATGTCCGGGTTGGCTTCCCCAAGTCTTTTAAGAACAACTACCAAGTTTTGTTACACCTTTTGCTCGACTCCTTCGACAGCCTTTACTTTCTCCTAGAATTCGGACTCGATTTTCTTCATTTTCTCCTGAAATTCAACAAGGCCTTCATTTATCTTTGTGGTTAGCTCTTTTACATATGTTTCTATTGGCGCCTCATAATTCTGCATGTTTGACTTAATGCATCACCCTTTGAGCCAATTCAGACCGTGTAGTGCACCAAGTTCATCAGAAGCAGCATCTCCTATCCTCAGTTTTGTGGTAATCTTTTCCTACAAAATAAAAAAATAAAAAGAGAACTGGTCATCAAAAAATAGATAGCAAAACATATAACAATTGTGCAGTAAACTAGGAAACCTAGTTTGTTTTCTTTTACTAACTCTGCATCTGGTTTTTAATATATAAAACTTAACAAGTATGTGTGCTTATATATGTGTCTAGAACAAAAATGGAGTTTAAAAATACAACATTTAAAATAGGAACAAGTTTACTGGATCGATTAAAACATAAAATAGTCAACCTTTCATCGATAAATGTGAAATAAAATACGTATAATTTTTTAATAAATTTGTCAACAATTTAATACTCAAAGTTAGTAGTGATCACCAATTTGAGCATTTTTATAAATTTATCAATAATTTAATACTCAAAGTCATGACATACAAGCAATGACAAAGAGAGATATACAAGTTGGACATTACCCAATGCTACAGTTAGCATTGCATTCTGCATTTCCACTATATTAGAAAACAACATAAAGATATAAGGTCATGAATATGAATTTAAATTTAAGATATGGTTCCATATGTGATGCACAAACTAACAAAGATTAACTCTAGAGTTGGCAAGGAACCACAATATTGGAAAATATGGAAATTAGCACAAATATACATACAAAATTTATTTGCTTCCTTGTTAGCTCAGCTTATAGATATAGTGTACTTAGATATCAAGCTGTCGTATAAGCTAGTACAGCAACTAAAAGCTGTGATATCAAGCTAATAGTTCAAAGAAAAAAGCAACTAAAATAAGAATCAGAAGAAGAGTTAGGTTGATACTATAAAACAAGAACTATACAATCATACAGCAACTAAAAGCCGTGATATCACTTTGACCTCTAGTAAGCACAATCAAACCAATGCTAAATCAGGAACACTTAAAACAAACATAACATCCAAACATTAAAACAACCACTGGCGTTTTTGTAGGTGATGCCTGTTACCACATTAAGCATTCTGTGCAGCTCATCTCTTACTTCAATTACACGATCTCGATCATTGCTATCAACCACACGATCTGCAGGTACAGATTTAGTGATCGACCAGTTTAATTACAGCCAAGTACTCCTGTAAATTGTTGCGAGTAATGTCTTATATGAACCAAATAAACTTTATACATGATGTATGAACAACTTTTATGAGCTAGCATCCGATATAAAACTATAAATTTAAAAGCTGAGTTGGCTTAATAAAATCTGAATTTAAATTTTTAAGCATGTTTATTAAGGTTAATTAATCTATAGATATACAGTTTTATGATAACATATTAGCAGGTAATTAAATAAACAAGTAGTTTCTTTGCAAGTGCATATTATACAATACCTCTTGAAATTCGAATTCTGGGTCTTAAGCTTTAGAGAATCCATAAACATGAATCTTCGGCAACGTGAATGTTTTAGCTTTAGTATAGTTACCAAATGATCCTCTGAATGTATCTGCAACCATTTTTTCATATATAGCCAAAATGAGGATAACTCAAATTTAGTATGTTGTAGAAAAATCTATATTGCTCCAGGTCTTGCAATAGTACAAGAGTAATAGTTTTGATTACAAGTACATACAAAATTTAAGATGTAATAGGCTATCAGATGTAATTAATGTACAAAGCCATTCTTAGAAATATATTTTAATTGGGTATAACACTTGAATATATATATATATATATATACACACACACACACACACACACACACACACACACACACACTCTTTGTGTGTGTCTGTGTGATTTGTATTGGAAAAAATCTATACCAAGATATTCAGCAGCATCATTTGGCAAATTCATGACCACTTGTGTGATGCACTTAACTTTTGAACTTGCAAAAACAGAATCGATGAACCTCCGGCCATCCATATTAAAGACCTATAAAATCAATTTAGCTATTAAACTGCATTGAACAATGAAAAGCCTCATATGAATACATGGATACACAATCCATTAACAATAAACCTTGCAGGTATGAAAGAGAGTACATTAATGGAAAATGTTGAAACTTAAAAATATATTAGATATCTAGGAATTGTCCCAAAATGTAGAGTGCCAGATAAATGCAACAAATTTTAAAGTATGATCATTAACAGAAATATTAGTCCTGCTAGCTACAAAGAGTACTCAGTAAAGCAAATACTGAAATGAGTTGTGAGTGATTCTTTTTGAACTTGAAAAGGTCATTAGTTGAGTGATAAGAACACTCGTACCTCGATTTTTCTTTCAAGTTTGTTGATAACACAATTTTTTTGAAGAAAATCAACTGCATTGGGGTTTAAATCATTAGCATACACATCTAACTCGCTTTGCTGCAGCTATAGCTATAGGACCAACCCCAGCAAAAACATCACTTGTATAAAGGAATATGGACACATAAGCAACACCTCATCATTACTGTTGACAAAAGATCTTTAACACAAAAGAACATTGACAAAAGATCATCATAATCAAATATATACAATATTATTAAATAATAGGTTATGATGTCGAGTAACTCAGAAAGCGAAGTCTGGAACACAAACTTACAGACAATATCATCCTGTGTAGAGCAATTCAGGAGCCTTTGCCTTTCAGTTGCAAGCCTTGAATTCCAATAACTGCATAAAAGAAAAGAAAAAATATATCATATCATACAATAATACAAAATTTAGCATCCATAAGACATGACGAGAAACCAAACCTGTGATGCAATGTCCACGCCAATATCATCAAGCACCTGCAAATGTAAATTATAAGCACGTAGTGAGTGTGTGAAAGAAACCTTCATAATCATTAGCTAGCACAAGTAGCACTGATGGTATCAAACCACTTTCCAGATTAAAGACAGATAGTCTGACCTGGTTAGTGAGCTCCTCTGTTTGCTCTTTGGCCTCGTCCTTGTCGAGAGTTACATCAATGGACTTCGACATTATTTCAGTTTGGATAATTATATAATACATATTAACATACTTTTCACCAGTTACTCCAAATCTTCATTTGATAAATTAATCTCTTAATTTCTCATTTCAACCCCAAAACTAAGAACCTAAATTAGAAATTAATATACCCAACTGAGAAATTAAAGAAAACCCAACTGAGAAACTAAAGAAATAATACAACAATGGTGACTCCAACCTAATAGACATTAAAACACTAACACAAGCACACACATTACAAGCAAGACCCTAATTTAAATAATTAACCCAATAACTAAAGAACCATGTCAAGAATCAACATACTCAACTGAAATATTCAAGAAATAATGAATATGAGATACATAATCTTGGGAATTTAAGCTACAAAATGATGAGTCCAACATTAAAAAAATGTAAAGACACACACAGACAGTGAGGGAGGGAGAGGGTGAGAGAGAGAGAGAGAGAGAGTAGTAGCAGCTGTACGTACCCTTTACTTGAAGCCGAGAGGGCAATCTGTCCAAATTACTCAACCAATGCACTAGTCCAAGTAAAAACAATGTCTTCCCATGCAAACTCAAACGAAGAACACCTGAAATTAAAGAGATTATATGTAAGTAATTGAACCCTAATTGAAGTTTAATGAAGAACCAAAGTCTTAATTGAAGAACCGAAGCCTCTACCCCAAATTCAATTGAGCCTTAATTACAAATGTAGATCCGTATACGTGCTTGATATTGAAAGTGGTGGCGAGAGAGTGAAAGCGATGGCGAGAAAGATTAGCTAGAGAAAGGGTACGAAGAGAGAAAGTCTAGTGAGGGAAGAGGGTACTGAGAGAGAGTCCGGTTTGTAGTCGAGTGTATGAAAATTTCAAACTCTTCTAAAAATTTGGGCAGCTAGTAGCCTAAATTTTTACCCGCTTTTGCACGACATTTGCCCAGTCTGATGAGTCCAATAATACACATATTGATACTTTATTATTTTAATAAAAAAATTCATATAATTATTTTAATAAAAAAATTCATATAATTATTTTAAGAAAAAAATTATTATTTAAATGTATTTTATTACTTTTATGATTCATGTATTTATATTTTTTAATATTCTTTTGTATTTATAACTTATATATAAAGTCGTAGATTATGTATTTTTCAAGACCAAATGAATCTTTGTATCATTAAAGAAACTATGTCATCTGGTGATGGAAGCCCCCAATTATCATAGTTTTGATTAATAAAAAATTGAAGAAGAAATTATTAATTTGATAGGTGAATTATTTCATTTTAATTACAACCTTATTTACCCCTACTAATGCAGATAATAAGAAAATAAATGGTAAAATGATAAATAGACGTTAAACTACAACAAAAAATTAATTAATCTCATACATTTTGCAAGAAATATCTTTTGGTTTAAAATAAGTTCTTGTATTCCAATTTATTTTTCCATCTTAACAATAAATTCTTGTAATTCATCTTTAAAAATCAAACAATTTTCTTTATATACCCTCCGAACTTGCATTTTTTTTTTTTTATAACCAGGTATCCGGGCCAGTTCTCCAAACTTACATTTTGCCGATACAATCAAAACAGTTTTTGGTTTAAAATATTTCCTATTTAATATTATGATATATCATCGCTATATAGGCCCCGTTTGGCTAAATAACTTATTGCTTATAAGTAACTTATTTTTTTTAAAAATTACATATTTTTTTAAAAAATTACATATATAAATATTTATTAGAAGAACTGAAAATCAAATTTTATTTAAAAAAAAAATAAATTACTTATTTTTAGAAAAAATACATATACACGTACTTATAAGATTTGTCAGGCCGTAAACGAGTGGAGAGAGTTGGAGACGTTAGATGTACGGACGTTAACCAAGGAAATAATATATATGGATAAAGGAAAGGATATAAAACTGTGATTGTTGTGACCCGTGAGTCATGAAGCACTAAAAAAGCAAATATCTATACGCACTTCTTTATACGCAAGTACTAATACGATTTTTGTACTTCACTTATTGTACCCGACTTGCTCAATCATATTTTGGTGGGTCCGGCTACTACTACTTTATATAATATAAAATGTTCCATTAATGATCATATATATATCTTTGCTATGCATGTATTTTATTCACTTAAGATAAATATAATGGCACCCAAAAAGCTTCTAAAAGTAGTATTCTTATCTAATCTAGAATTTTAGAAGAAGTTTAATCTAATCCACCATATATCAAAAGATCTCAGTTCTAATATTCTTCCACTTATTTTTTCATAAATCAAAATTTACATTTTTACCATTTTATTATTTTTATCTTTTGGTTTTTATAGTTAAGCTTAAATACTATAATATTTGCAAAATTTGATATAATTTTAAACTTGGTTTAGTTTAGTTTTTGAAATTTCAAACAAATATTTCAAAACAACTAAAATTGAAAATGTGATTAAAATAAATGGGGAAAAGGAATATTTTACTTGTTGAACTAATTTTCTTTAAAAAGAATGTGACACATATAACAATCATATCTTATATCCACCTATTAATATATTTAACACTCAATTTATTTTAGTAAGAAAAATTGAGATGTTTAAAATATAAATTATGAATGTGATGGATAACTAACAACAGCAATAATGCTATAAAATTAAAGAGGATCGTAAAGACAGAAATATGTAAGTTGATTTTGTTAAACTATCTGCGAATATTGTAATTTACTATATTTAGCGAGGTATGATAGTTTATTTTGGACTCATCCGAAGTTCATTAATATATTGATGAACGATTTGAATGATTAGTGAAATCTCATCTTATTTGACTTGGAAAAAAGAAAAAAGAAAAATATAAATATGTACTAGTATGAAAATACAATATTGTAAAATTAATGTAGATAATTGCTCTGGGGTACAGTCTTGTACACATTTATGCCCAAGATTCTCTGCCAAATCCATCAAATTGCAAATCTCCACATACCCCAACAGGCCTGCAACAGCCTTTTGGATAGGACCAATTCATCACAGTATATTATACACACATGCAAAGAGTAATGATTAGTGTATGTTACGCCATGCCCACTGTGCTTATTCATAAGAGCAAGTCCAATGCAATGCTATACTTGGTTTCATTGCTATATTATAGCATCAAATGCAAAAAAACTCAACTCCAAAGTGATGCTATATCTAGATGCAAATATGCATATATGCATCCTTGGTTCTATATTTGAAACCAAGAATAGATGCATCTATCCTTGCCACATCATTT
>PHNY01184587.1:7211-19196 GCA_003724115.2 Anethum foeniculum | reverse complement strand
TTTGGCAAATTTTATAGTGTTTGGAGAAGGAGGTAAGGTTTTTGGTGTCCTCCCTGAAATTTGGCTAAGTAGAAGTTTGACAAATTTTATAGTGTTTGGAGAAGGAGGTAAGGTTTTTGGTGTCCTCCCTGAAATTTGACTAAGTTCCAATTTGGTGCTCCACAGACGTTTTTGGCAGGTAGTGCAAGGTAGACATGATTTTAGAAACGATAAGTGAAAATTGTTTAAGTGTTTATAGAAAGAAATAAAAATTTGGTGGGACTCCAAATTTGATAATTTGATATATATTGTATCATAAAATATTTAAATATTTAGTTAATTAAATAAATACTTAAAAATTATGATTAGACCTTACAAACTCATGCTAGCCGACTTTGATAGATGTCGTGAAGGAAATTTAAATTGCAACCTATTGTGTGCCATAAAAACAGAGGTTGATTAGTGTCTAAGTTTATAGGGTAAAAAAGTTGTAAAGACTCTAAAAAGAGATGTGAAAATTTAAAGGTTGTCGCAACAATGGAGTTTTAATATTTAAAAATGTAGTAGACAGTATTGGAAGTGAATCTACTATCCATTAAAATATAAATTGTACAAGAACTGTGCATGGCTCTGTTGTAGATCTAAGTAGCTGAAAATAAAAATTAAATAATATGATTGAAGTTGACAATTCACAAAAAACACTGGTTATCAAGTACAATATTTAAAAGTGCGACTATTTAAACTTGGGCAGCTGCAAGTTAAAAATAAAATAGTGTAATAGGAGTTGACAATAGGTTTTTTACTGGTTACCACGTACAACAAGTGTTGCGGGGTGGTATGTATACTTTTGTACGTTTTCAAAAAGCTACTGCTTTTTGCAGAGGTAGAGGAAAAGCAGTATATAAAAATATAATATCACTATTCATCTTTTTAAACCACAACGACCACAAAATCTTCAACCCAGCTTAAAAGAGGAAAACAAAAGCCACAGCATCGGACTTCCGCCACTTTTTTCATCGGCGCTTGCAAACATCGGGTATGTTATTATTTGAACTGCTTACTATTTTATACCGATATCTTGATCTTTGCTGCTAAGTAATGCGATGTGTATATATATAAAAGCCTGAACATGTTGATATATGTGAACGTATGCGGGTATGAAGTAGTTGCCTATAGCTGTATGTACAGGTTTATTTATATGTGACAGGCAGTTGTTAGGATATAAATTTGTGGCATTGATCTTCAAAAATGATTTTGGGTACATTATGTTTGTACACTCATTCATACGGTTTTGTAAATGTGAGCGTTATGTGCAGGTGTCTCAAGGGTTTGCTTGTAAAAAACTAGTTAGACCGAGAAGAGAGGTAATACATACAGGATGTTTATATGGATGTGAGTGTGTATATGGGCAGCAAAGTAACACATATATGTATAGATTTATATATGTATATGGTGGTAAGGTTGATAGGTGGCCAAGGTTCTTGTTCTGCTGGTATGTTTAGGTGTCTAAAATGGTGTTGTAAGGAATAGGAGGAGGCGGGAGGAGTGTGTTTATGTGTTTTGGTGTTTAGGTTTTTGTTTTTGTTTTTGTTTTTTTTTTGTTTGTTTGTTTGTTTTTTTTGTTTTTACTATAACATATATATACTTGCGGTAGTAACTTGAAAGGTGAAAGTAAATAAATAACTAAATAGAATATGTTTAGGTTTGTACATATGTTTGTTGCTGACCTTTTTTTTTTTTTTTTTTAAGTGTACGTGAAGGGCGACTTTGATATATAAACAGGTTAAAAGATGCAACTACCAAAACATGTAACTAAACTAAATTTGAGGGAGAATAAAAATGTACTTGTCAATATATATATATATATATATATATATATGAAATTAAATTTGAGGGAGAATAAAAATTTACTTGTTCAAAAAATATAAATATAAAGTTGACTCTTGAGCATTGTTTAATGCTAATATATAAAATGGTGTGGACCGTGCATGTGAATCTACACAGATATGTACCCAGTCTTCTTGTTCTTATAGATTCATGTTTGTGTCAATGTAAAAGAATTATACTACCCACTAGGAATGTTTAGGTACTAAACATGTGTGTGCATGTGTACGTAAGTTTGTGTATGTGTGGTTAGGGTTTATATGTAGCGGGTAAATAACTTTGTTCGAGCAAGATTGCTACCATGCCATGTATTTATTATAATGGCTGGGTCTGTTGGGTTACCAAAGGTGAGTACGTCCTGAGAAGGCGGGAGACGTCCCTATAGGAGGTAGTGGGTGAGGGCGGATACAACTGTGAACTTGTAGGACTTAGACAACTTTTGTGAAGTACTTGAATTTGTTTTGTGTCTTTTATGTGTATGGTGTTTGTGACTAAAAATTTATAGGTGGGTGTAGATAAAAAAAAATAAAAAAAATAAAAAAATTATAGGTGGGTGAATGCATCTGTAAAATGTTTAAGTGCTAAGTTGTGTCCGGTGTATATGTTATATATATGTAATATGTTTGACTTGTGGAATTATCTGGTCCATATCATGGACATCCTTTAATTTGGTAAAGGGAAAACAGGTAGCGGGTAAAATTTTGGGTGGCAGGTAAGAGTTGGTAGCGGGTGTATTAAAAGTAGAATATTGTGAAGTATGTGTGTTGGCATGATAGGTTTGTGATATTATTAGTTTTTACGTAACAAAATTTTGGAATAAGGAGACGGGTAAGGAATGTTTAATTTAATAAAATTGCATGTACCTGAGAGTATGAGTCCATCCTCTTCTGTTATGTCTTTAATACTTGTCTCCCTTCTCTACTTGCTTCTTGATTATTTTTGTACATTGTTTTCTATCTTTATGTGTTGGCAGATGTTGGGGGAAAGTGTCTCGGAGGAGCGGAGTAATACAAGGACTGTTGTGAGCTTGCTGAATACAGATGGGACTTGGTCCGAGACTAATACTGTTTTACCCCGAGCTCCTGTTAACATTAATCAAGAGGCTTATTTTACCAGCATGGAAGACTATTATCAAGAACATCACATTCCTCCTCCTCAATTTGATAATGAAGAATTGGATGCTACGTGGGGGAGGTTCGAGCATCTGAAACATCCAAGCTCTTTCCAACATTTCAAATGGAAGGATTGTTTGTCCAAAGCATTTCAAATTGGAGGTGATTATTCTTGGAGACCTCCTGCTCCTCACGAGAGGTTATATTCTCGCCTTAACCCTGATGAGATTGATATGCCTCTTGAGCACTTCAAGGCGGGACTGAGACCTAAACCCCACAGATTTCTAGTTGCTTTGTTCAAACAAGAGTTGAAGTGTACTCCAGCACAATTTTCACCTAATTCTATTCGGCTTATCCTATGGTTTATTGCTGCCTGCAACCAAACTGGACGACAACCTACCTTTAGAGCATTCTTTTCGATCTTTTCTGTGAAGAAATCCGCTGCTGCCCCTTTCTATGAGTTTTTTCAATGTAACAGGAACACACAAATAGGTATTGCTTCTAAGGGCTTCAAGCCAGTGGGACTACCTAAGAGTATGAAATATTGGCAATACGAGTACATTATTATGAGGGGTGGTGACTGGGGTTACATGCCTGGGTTTTCTGTTAAGTGTGAGCCAAGAGCAACTGTTTTAAAGAGTAAATTGACTGACAACCAAATTATAAATTTGGGGAGTTTGCTTCGTACTTTTGGTAAGACTTGGGATAGAACCGAGTTTCATTTGGTCGAGAAGTTGAAGAGTTACGAGGGTAAGCATTTACTATCATATTGGTATTAGCATAATGTATTATTAGCCTTTCTTTTCAAGTTTGTAATTTTGACAGATTTTTTTTGTCGTGACAGTGTATCCCCCTAGGTCGATGGACAGAGCTGAGTTTATTTGGGGTGAGAATGAAGAGAAGATTAAGGGTCTGCTCAAGTCTATGCCGGCCATACCAGAACATTTACAGAGGCAGTTAGATGGGGATGAGGATGAGTATGTACCCAGTGAGCAGGCTACTGAAGATGTGGAGGATGCGGAGGATGACATGGTCGAGGTAGAGGGTGAGAGATGGGCACAACCGCGAAAGTCAAGGGATAGCATGGTTGCTGATGCTGAGTCGGTTGAGGAGGTCCCTTGGGTTGTTGAGCCCGTAAAGGCTCGAAGACCGGGTATTGTAATTTTGCGTCGGAATAAGCCGGTGCAGGAGGACACACGTGGTACCGTTGAGACAGCTAACCAAGTTGATTTGGATGATCTTTTTGCTTCATATGGTGAGGGTTCCTTAGGAGGAGGAAGTACCTCCTTTATGGTGGAGACATGTAGAGTTGGGGAAGGTGAGAAGAATGTTGAGGAGCCGCACCTGAGCGTAGGTATGCTTTTTACAATTATGTTTACCTTCATGTTCATGGTTTTTGTTAGATATTTGTCTTGTTGATATACTGTAAACATCTATTTGATTATGTAGATGCGCTAGATGGTCAAAGAAGGCATGTGGAACCAGATCGTACTAACATAGGTGATGACAACGGGTCAAAGAGGCATGTCTTGAAGTCCCGTCCCAAGACACCTGTCTCTCGGTCCCAACTTGGCTTGAGGATGGGAGTTAGGTCACGGCAAGTGATAGACCCACCGTTTGAGTATGATGTTTCCTCTGATGACGAAGTTATAGACTCTACCACTGGTGTGCGGAGGCAAGGGATGGGGTGTTTATTCCCAAGGGGCCCTAAGCCTTACTTGACCACGATGGTGACCGATGATGATCTTTGGAAACTCAGAAAGACTAATTTATCAAAGAAGATTAGAAGGTTTGAGAAGCACAACGCTCGGGTAAATAATTTTCTTCAACATCATATTTATTGATATTTGAGATATCTCTTTATTGTTCTTTTTGGCCTATAAACTCTTGATCATTGTCATTTGCCTTTTTTCTTTTTGCAGACTGCCGGTTATGGTCGTGGGTTGGTGGATGATGCTTTACAAGAACTGGGAAGAAGGAAAAAGGTAAAAAAAGTGCTGAAGCAGGTTACGCGGGAAAGGGATGGTTTGGCGGCAGACTTGGATCTTATCCAGGAAGAATGTGAGGAGGACTTTGCTGCTGAGAGGAAGCGCTTGGAGGATCAGGTGAAGGAGGTAGTTACTGTTGCTGATTTCAACAGAAGGTCGCTGGAAGATGCCCATGAGAGGATTAGATTATTAGAAGCAAACTTGAAGACTACTCAGGAGCGATTAGCTGAGATACCATCTCCAGCGGATGTGATTCGGGATTACAAAACCGCCCCGAGGTATGAGAAGGATTTAGAGAACCACATAGAGGCCTTCCGGAAGAGTTCAGAATTCAGAAAAATTATGGGTGCCGAGCGCCGGAAGATTACACCGCTTGTTATGGATTGCTGTCGGGAGTTCTTCAAGGATGGCCTACACAGGCCGGGGTCTGGCTTTGAGACCTTCTTCACGGAGTGGATGAGAGTCCGGCAAGGAGCTCAGGCTCCGTGACATGTTATTTCATATGTGTTGCTGGTAGCATTACTTAAGTTTTCTTTTGGGAAGTTCCAGTACATCTACTCTTTTATTTGATAAGTTGTAATATTACTTGCGTCCGAGGCAAATTTACTTGTCATACATTTTATCTTGCATTAAATGATATCATGCCTTTAGTAGTGCCCAAATGGAGTTTACCTGTGTCTATGATAGTATGACTTTGTGTTTAAATAATTCTTGAGTTTATTTTAATTTCATCAGGGGAGTAAGTTATATAGTTGTATCTGAGGAAGTAAATCATGTAATTGTGTCTGAGGTACTACTCTTTTGTGTCTGATTTAGTGTTAGGTCCTTTGACTTCATCTGTATTTTAAGTGTATTGCATTGTGTCTGAGACAGTTAAACTGGCCTTGTATCCGAGATAATATCACTTATGTCTGACATTATCAAATTTGTTAAATAATGTGACTAAAAGATAGATACTTCATTCATGAAAACAAGTTACATGAATATTTGAGTTGAAAATTTCTAAAGGTATAAATATTGTGTTGTGAAGGCTCATAGAATTACGCCTTCCACACTTCATTATAGTAGTAACATGACGTCTTTTCTTCAAGTGTAATACTTGCGGAGCTTGTCGCCATGCCAGGTATTGTTGACTTCTGTCCCGTCCAACCTTTCCAACTTATAAGACCCTGGGCGCAATACCTTCTTAACCTTGTAAGGACCTTCCCACTTGGGCATAAGTTTTCCCTTGTGGCGTGGGTCAGATGCTTCCGTTGCCCGAAGTACCAAGTCTCCCTCATCAAACTTCCTAATTCTTGTCTTTTTAGCGAAGAACTCCTTAGTTTTCTCCTTGTAGGTATCCATTCTTTGCACTGCATCAGTTCTAACTTCATCAAGCAGTTCAATATTATCTCGTAGTCCCTCGGTGTTAGCATCTTCATCAAAATTTAGGACTCGGTAGGAGGGTGATCCCACCTCTACAGGGAGAAGTGCTTCGGTACCGAAGGTTAGCTTGAAAGGAGTTTCTTTTGTGCTACTTCGAGCAGATGTGCGGTAGGCCCAAAGCACATTGGGAAGTTCTTCTGGCCATTTTTTCTTGGATGCTTGAAGTCTTTTTTCAAGGCCTCGCACAATTGTGCGATTTGTGACTTCCACTTGCCCATTACTTTGAGGGTGGCATACCGAAGCTTTCTTATGCTTTACTCCTCTTTCAGATAAAAACTTCACAAACTTTGACCCGACAAATTGGGTTCCATTGTCTGATACCATCACTCTTGGGATTCCAAATCTTGTGACTATGTTCTCATTAACAAATTTGATCGCATCCTCCTGAGTGATAGTTCTCAAGGCCTTAGCCTCAACCCACTTAGTCATATAGTCAATTGCTACCATCACATATTGGAGCTCATTCTTAGCCTTAGGAAAAGGTCCCATTATATCGATCCCCCACATGGCGAAGGGAATGGGGGAGAGAATTGAAGATGGTAAGGCGGGCGCTTGCTTTGGCACATTGCTGAAGAGTTGACACTGAGTGCATTTCTTGACAAAGGCCTTGCAATCCTTGGCCAAGGTAGGCCAAAAGTATCCTTGCCTTAAGATTTTATGGGCTAGAGCTTTTCCCCCCATGTGATCTCCGCAGATTCCTTCGTGGACTTCTCTCATACAATATAGAGCCTCATCTTGGTCGATGCATTTGAGGATAGGGGCGTCAAAAGTTCTCTTATATAGGATGTCATTCTCGATGAAGTATCTTGCTGCTTGAGACCGAAGTTGCTTTGCCTCAGTAGAATCTTCTGGTAAAGTACCTTCCTTCAAGTAGTCAATTATGGGTGTCATCCAAGTTGAGTCCGCCATACCCACCTCCATGATTTGTTGGCCCTCAATTGCTGGTACTTTTAGTTCTTCAAAATAGACATAACCATCAAGATGATCTTTTTCTGACTCCACCAGCTTGGAGAGCAAGTCCGCAATCGTATTGTCACTTCTGTCCACTTGAACAAGTGTATGACTTGTAAATCGGGAGAGAAGGGACCTGACCAAAACTTGGTACTTGGTGAGAATGATATCTTTTGTAGCATAATCTCCTGTGGTCTGTCTTACCACGATTTGAGAGTCACTGAAGATTAAAATATGTTGTACTTGGAGACTCCTTGCTAAGTTAAGACCTGCTATAAGTGCTTCATACTCCGCTTGATTGTTAGTAGCCTTGAAGGCGAACCTTACAGCTTGCATTACTTGAAAACCTTCGGGGCTAATTAAAATGAGTCCCGCCCCGCTTCTTGCTATAGTGGAAGAACCATCTACAAAGAGTTTCCATGTTGGATTTGGAGGAGGTATTGATTCTGTTGCTGGTGGAGTCTCTTCAGAAGTAGAGAGTTTTTCATGATTACCAAACGAACATTCTACAATGAAATCTGATAAGGCTTGAGCCTTAATAGCCTTCCTTGGTTCGTAGGAGATAGAAAACTGACTTAACTCCACAGCCCAATTGATCAACCTTCCGGACAAGTCTGGTTTATGGAGAAGCTTCTTCAAGGGCTGATTGGTGATAACTTTGATCTCTCTACCTTGGAAGTAATGCCTTAGTTTCCGGCTTGCTGTGACAAGGGCATATGCAAATTTTTCCACATGAGGATAGCGTGTTTCAGCATCCTTTAATACTTGACTCACATAATATATGGGTTTTTCCCCTTCTTCATCCTCTTTAATTAAAACAGCCCCAACTGCCGCATTAGAAGCAGACAAGTAGATGGACAAGGGCTCAGATGGAGCTGCTGTTGCAAGTAAAGGCGGGGAGGTAAGGTATGCTTTCAAACTATCGAATGCTGTTTGACATTCAGGCGTCCACTTTATTTTTTTTGTTGTTGTTGCTCCCCTCAAAGTATCAAAGAAAGGCAAACATCTTTCTGCCAACTTAGAGATGAATCTTCTAAGTGCTGCTAACCTTCCAGTGAGTCTTTGCATGTCTCGAATTGTTCTTGGAGGGTGCATGTCTAATATTGCTTGAATTTTTTCAGGGTTGGCTTCTATCCCTCTTTGGCTGACCAAGAAACCCAAGAACTTACCTGCCTCCAAGGCGAAAGTACATTTGTCCGGGTTGAGCTTCATATTATGTGCTCTTAATTTTTCAAAGCATTCATTCAAATCTGTTAGGTGTGTATTCATAAGTAAAGATTTGACAATCATGTCATCCACATACACTTCCATGTTTCTTCCAAGTTGCCCCGCGAAGATTTTATTCATCATTCGTTGGTATGTTTCTCCAGCATTGATAAGGCCAAAAGGCATGACCTTGTAGCAATAAACTCCACGGTGGGTGATAAATAATGTTTTCTCTCTATCTTCAGGTGCTAGCTTGATTTGATTGTAACCCGAGAATGCATCCATAAAACTTAGCATGAGATGACCCGCAGTGGCATCGATAAGTTGATCAATACTTGGGAGTGGGTAAGGGTCTTTTGGACATGCCACATTGAGGTCAGTATAATCAACACAAACTCTCCACTTTCCATTGGCTTTTTTCACCAAGACTACATTTGCTACCCACTTAGGATAAGTAACTTCACATATAAGATCAGCATCTAACATTTTATCAATCTCTTCATCAATTGCCTTTTGCCTATCAGGAGCAAAATTCCTTCTCTTTTGCATTTTTGGGACAGCGTCCTTATGCACATTTAACTTATGCATTGCTATTGACTCATCTATCCCCGGCATCTCCTTGGGGTTCCAAGCAAATATGTCAGCATACTCTCGCAATAACTTTGTCAAACCCTCTTTAAACACTGAGTCAAGACCCGCTCCAATACTTATTCGCTTTGTCCCATCTCCCGGTATAAGTTCAATTTTTTCAGTTTCCACAGCCGGGGCGACTACCGGCTCCTTGTCTTCTTGTAAACATTTCTTCAAGATTGGATCCATTCTTTGCTATTTGTCTTCTATCCCCTCGTCCTCCATATTTTCTACTACTTGGACATCTCATGCTCTTTTTCTTTGGTTTTGTTGATGCTCAAAATGTCTTCTCCTTTTCTCCCTCCTACGTTAGGTTGTTCTCGCTCTCCTCATATTACTTGGGTCTGTTTGTGCTAAATTAAGGGCAGAACCGTAACAATATTTCGAGGCTTCAGTGTTTCCTTTGATTTCACCAATTCCCCCTCCGGTGGGAAATTTCATCTTCAAATGTGTTGTAGAGGTTATGGCCCTTAAGAGAGTTAATGTCGGTCTTCCCAAAATCATGTTGTAGGAGGAGGGTGTATTGACCACATAGAGCTTTATACGGTGAAGGACTTGTTTTGGTGCTGTCCCGAAGAGTATGGGCAACCTTACTACTCCCGTAATGGGGACTGCATTATGACCGAAACCATAGAGTGGTGCTTCCTCCGAACATTCTTCCAATTTATCCTCTAATTTTAATCTTTCTTAACTATGGGTGAAGATTATATCAACTGATGACCCGTTGTCAATCAACACTTTCTTGACCACGTTGTTTCGTGTTTCCACAGTGACAACCAAAGCTTCAGTATTGTAAGGATTGACTCCCTCCCAGTCGGCATCCGAGAAGGTTATAACATCACCAACCATTTCCGTTTGGGATACTGCCAAAACTTCTTGAGTCTCAGGAGCTCGTAGAGGAGATTGTGTTCCTCCAATGACTACATTAACGATGTTCTTTTCCTTATTTGTTTGGGAGGTGGAGGGAGCGCTTGAGTTGTTACCATTAGTAATTTGTCGGGGAAGGTATTGGTTGATGAGACCTTGACGAACAAACTTTTCAAGAAAATGCTTAAGGGAGAGGCAATTCTCCGTGGTATGCCCATGGGTGGCATGATATTCACAATGCTTAGTTGTGTCTCGATCTCCAGGGGCCGTCCAAAGTGGGGTAGGTGCTTGATAGAATGGCTTGTTGCGTATTTCTCGTAAAATATTAGCCCGAGGCATGCTTAAGGCAGTCCACTTAGGTTCGGGTCTTCTCATCGGCCTTGGTGATGGAGGTACTGGTGGTCTTGACTTATTGAAGTTAGGTTTTTGTCTTAGCATGGCAGGGCCATGAGTTGTTTGTACCTGATGCTCGATGATAGGCCTCCTCTCTTGGTGGAAGGTAAAACGTTCTTTTTGAAAGTAAGGCTTATGTTGAGGGGGGTTCCTTGTTTGCTTCATTACCCTCATTGCCTCCGTCTCTGTGATGAAGTGCGAAGCTAACTCATAAGCTCTTGCCAAAGTGGTTGGTTTGTGTTCCATTAGCTTACAAATGTATCTTTCGCAATCATAAGGATCTAGTCCTCTCCTCAAATGCACTAGGGCTTCCGTCTCATTAACCGACCCTACCTTGTTCACAGCCTCCTTGAACCTTGTTAGATAATTCTCAAGCATTTCTCCACTTCTTTGAGCAATGGTTTCAAGGAACACGGTATGTACCTCATGTGGCTGATTGGCTTTGAATTTGCTCAGAAAAGATTTCTTGAAATCATTCCATGTATCAATAGATCTAGGAGAAAGTCTACAAAACCACCTTTGGGCTCCACCTCTCAGGGTAGAGGCAAAGAATCTACAGCATGTTAAGTCCCGATATCCGTAAAAGAGTGATAATTGATCGAAGTAACTCAAATGCTCTTCTGGGTCTCCGCTACCATCATATGAATCCAAGTTAGGATGCTTCAAATGTATCTGCCTTCTCTCATTTTCAAGTCTCTTGGTAAAAGGTGACTCACCCGGACTTGGAGAAATTTCTCCTTCTACCTTGCGTTTTAACTCCAACAAAGTTTGAAGTAATTCTTATTGAGAACTACCAACACCTCCTACAGGAGTTGGCTCAGGAGATCTCTCTCTTTCCTTCTCTTTGTGATACTCATCCTCTAACCTCATCTTCTCTTTTTCGTATTCGGCTTTCTTAGCCTCAAGTTCACGCCTGAGGTCCCGTTTTCTTCGATTTTCTTTCCAAGTTTCAGGGCGATGATGTGGTTTCTCATAACGCTCGTGTTGAGTTTCTTGTGATGAGCCAAGACGAGAGAAGACGGACTTTGTCATCCTTGGTCTCTTTGTGACATTGACAGCACTATGTGCCTCATCTTCATGCGGAGGTTGTTCTCGCCTTCCTTTAGATGTGGGAGGGTCATTTCGCTGATTTTGGAGATTAGCAGCAATGTTGAGAAGGAAATCCACTTGATTAGGAGCGAAATTAGTTAAGTCCGGGTTGAGAGGGGGGTTTCCCTCCTCCGTGACAATCCTTTGGATGACGGGCACACTGTGGTGAGAGGTGTCAGGTATCTCATGAGGGGTTTCGTGCAATTGTTCTTCGAGTTGGTTTGGGTCTTGCGTGTTTCTAACTTGTAACCTTATTGATTTTGACGGTCCCATTTGAGATAACTTGTGACAGAAAATCTCTTGAATTCTTTGTTGGTTAACTCGATGAAATCAACTAATATCCAAGCTACAAAAGTTACTAGTAATCAGGAATGGAGGGTCTTTTAAAAGAATATACTCCCCTCCTTCTAGCGCCAAATGATAATGCTCCTCACTCCACTCTACTAAACTTTCCCTCTTCT
>PHNY01184503.1:1408-14932 GCA_003724115.2 Anethum foeniculum | reverse complement strand
CACATATTAAAAATAATTATTTTTCAATTTTTCTTTTTCTGAATAAAAATAGACAATCAAAACTTTAATTCAGAAAAAAAATTAATCAAAAATAACATTTTTTACTATCGGGTCAAAGGACATAAAGATGTGTGCCAAAAGTCAAAGTGACAAATAAAAAAAAACAGAGGGAGTATTTTTTTAGGCAATGGTCTCAACTCTCAAATTCCGCAAGTGGTGAAGCTCCTGATTCACGACGATGTCCTTGTCGGAATAAATTCGCAAGAGTAATGGATATTAAATTAAAGGCTTACAAATTGAAAATACATCCTTCTTTCCTAACCTTGACTTGGAAAAGTATGGTGTATTGGTCAATGCTTGGATTTTGAGCGGATCAGTTTTAAGCCTTTCAGCCTCGCACATTATCTTTCCGATCTTTCTTGATGTTTATTCGAGGAAGATTAAATACATATTCTCACATTTACATATTTAATCCCTCGACTATTTAAGATTAGATAGCTTATTATGTGGATATAATTATGTAGTCTTTGTGAGAAAATTTAATAAATCACGTTTATTTTTCAAAATTTCATAGGGTTGAGATAATATATAAGTTAAAAGCTGGAACAGTAACAGCATAATTGCGTTGGTTTTTATTATAAAAAGATAACCTAATATTAGCCGTTAGACAATATTTCCATTAATTTGTCTCCTTAATAGTCTCGTTTAGGACTAATTACATCTTAACTTGTTGCATGTATCGCTCGCTCGCTTACCTAGTTTTGATCTATAAATATGTAAAAAGAAAAATGAGAAAATTAGCCTTAGAAAATATTTTATTTTCAAAGATTTTTCTTTTGTAATGAACAAATTCTTATTCTTATGCCAAAGATGCCGTACAATCGCCACTCTTATCATTATTTTGCAGAAATCTAAAATTTATAGTGAACTTTATTTCGAGCACAAACCTAACAATACCACTTTCGAAATATCAAGTTATCACTCGCAGTTACGTTTACTACTAAATGTTTAGAAGAAATTCACGACGACAATAATAACTAATTTATCCAAAATTCAATAGGAAATATTAAGTATTTAAACTTGGACACTTTACAATGTATGATGTTTTAGTGTAATGGAGTAACAAACTGTCATGACCCGACCCGGAGGCATAAGCAAATAGCTGGTTAGTTAGGATTGGCGGGAAAGGAGTTTAGTATATTAGTCATTCTGATAGTAGGAGGAGTCATCTTTTGGAAAATAATTGGCTAGTTCTCTGTATTTCTTCCCTTTCTTTCCAAATTGTAAGTCATTTCAGTAAATAAATAGTTCTAATCGTGTCAATTGGTATTAGAGCTTTCGATATCTCGGAATCATTCTCGCTGCCATGGCCGAAAGTACGAGATCAAAGAATTCTGAGGATTTGTGGAGAGAGTTAGAGGTTCGTATTCAAGAAGTGAGTAATTCTTGTCACAAGAAGATCAATGAAAGCAATTCATTAATGGAGAATCGTCTCATCGACAAGATGGAACAATTGATGTCGTTAGTTTCGGGTTGTGATGCAAAAATTGAAGCTTATAATGCTTCAATGGAAGAAATAATCAAGAATAAGGTTGCTGGTTTTATCAAGAACACGAACATCGAAAAGACTATGGGAAGAGATGGGGAAATTGTGGTAGACAGATCACCGATATTACAAACACCGGGTTCAGGAAAGTTCAAGAACAGGAATGAGGAAGATGTTGTATCTATCAGGGATAGGATTCCAAAAACTTTTATGGCACATCAACCAAGATTGGAGTTGCCATGTTTTTTGGGAGAGGATCCAAGAATGTGGATCAGGAAATGCAACAGGTTTTTCTTACTACATCAGGTTAGTGATTCTTGTAAAGTGGAAATGATTGAATTGTATTTAGATGGTAAAGCTGATATTTGGTATCAAAGTTTTAAGTTGGTAAATGGGAAAGTTTCTTGGGATTTCTTTTGTGATGCTTTGATGAAGAGGTTTATTAAGAATGGGGGATTAGATGTGCAAGAAGAGTTTAATAAACTAGTACAATCGAGTACAGTGATTGAGTATGTAGAAAATTTTGAGGAATTAAAGGCACTTGTATTGCTCAAGAATAGTAGGTTAGGAGAGGAATATTTTGTTTCTAGTTTTATCTCTGGATTGAAGAATGAGTTGAAACCAATGGTGAGACTGATGAAACCCAAATCACTGTTAGATGCTATAGAAATAGCACAATTTCAAGAACAGACCATTGAGATTTTGACCAAGAAACAAGAATTCAAGAAAACGGTGAACAGTAATTGGGGAAAGACTATTAATGATAAAAAAATGGAAAGTACTGGAAATGTTGAAGCTAAAAAAACTATGACTAGTAATTTCAAACGAATATCACCTGAGGAATTTAAGTATAGAAAAAATAATCACTTGTGTTATAAATGTGGAGAAAAGTTTGGTCAAGGACATGTTTGTAAGAATGAACAATACACTTTTATGCTGGTAGATGACAGTGTAGAAAAGGAAAAAGAAGTGATGAGGTTGATAGAAGAGGAGGAAGAAGAGGTGATTTCTGAAGGAACAGTTACTGAAGTTTCTCTAAATGCTTTATCTGATAGTATGATGAGAAAGACCATCATATTGGAAGGATCATTGAAAGGAAAATTGATTAAGATTTTAGTAGATACAGGCAGTTCTATAACTGTTTTGGATGCGGGAATAGCTGCTGAGTTGGGCATACAAGAAAAGGTAGGGGAGAGTATTGGTCTGAAATTAGCAGATGGAAGAACAATCACTAGTGAGTTGGTGGCAAATAGAGTGACTTGGGGGGTGCAGAATTATAAATTTTGTTGTCATATGAGAATAATGCCTATTGAAAGTTGGGATATGATTGCTGGTATTGATTGGATGGAACAGTACAGTCCAATTTTATTTGATTTTAAGAAACTATATCTCAAATTAAATGCTGGTGGTTTTTCTGAGGAACAAATGACATTGCAAGGAATAGTGAAGGATGGAGCTTCTATAAGGTTAGTAAGAGGAAAAGAATTGAATCAGTTTAATCAGGAGAGCATTAAAAAAAATTATATCAGGAAAGGGAAATAGTTGTTAATATGGTTGCAAGTGTTTCAGATACTGCAGGAATAAAGGGAGGAGATCAGAGGAATAAAGAGGTGTTACCAGGTAAGATTTCTAGTCTACTGGATATATATGGGAAAGTATTTGATGTTCCTAATTCCTTACCACCTACAAGATCTGTAGATCATGAAATTCCATTGATAGATGGTGTTAAGCCTTTTAAATTGAAGCCATATAGATATCCTCACTCACAAAAGACTGAAATAGAGAATCAGGTACAAGAAATGTTAAGTTCAAGGATCATTAAGCCTAGTAATATCCCTTATGCTTCTCCAGTGATATTGGTAAGAAAAAAAGATAATACTTGGAGATTCTGTGTGGATTATAGGCATTTAAACAATATTATTGTGAAATATAGATTTCCTATTCCTAATATTGATGAGTTGTTGGATGAATTATGTGGGGAAACAGTATTTTCCAAATTGGATTTAAGAGCTGGCTATCATCAGATTTTAGTCAAGTCTAAGGATACTGCCAAAACTGCTTTCCAGACTCACCATGGCCATTTTGAATTTGTGGTTTACCCTTCGGATTAACTAATGCTCCAGCTACATTTCAGTCTTTAATGAATCAAGTATTTCAGCCATACTTAAGGAAATTTGTTTTGGTGTTTTTTGATGATATACTCGTGTATAGTCCTGATCTGAAGACTCATAAACAACATTTAGAAGTGGTTTTGTCTATTCTACAAGAAAATCAACTGTATGCAAAAAGATCAAAATGTACGTTTGCTAGTCCATCAGTAGAGTATTTGGGACATCTTATATCTGGAGAAGGTGTCAGTATGGATCCTACAAAGGTAGAGGGGGTACTGCAATGGCCTATAACAAAAAACGTTAAAGAATTAAGGGGTTTTTTAGGTTTATCTGGGTATTATATGCGGTTTATTAAAAGTTATGGTATTATTTCTAGGCCATTGACAAATCTGCTCAAGAAGGATGGGTTTCAATGGGGAGAGGAAGCGGATGAAGCATTTAAGCAATTGAAGCAGGCTTTATGTTCAACACCTGTATTAGCTATGCCTGATTTTTCTCAACCGTTTGTTTTAGAGACGGATGCTTGTTTGAAGGGTATGGGAGCAGTGTTGATGCAAAACTCTAAACCGTTAGCTTATTTGAGTAAATCTTTCAACAGCAAAAATCTGGGTTTTTCGGTATATGAGAAAGAGCTGCTAGCTCTGGTTATGGCTGTCACAAAATGGAAACATTATTTAGTGGGCAACCATTTTGTCATCAAGACAGACCACCAAGCTCTGAAATACTTGCTTGAGCAACAGTTACATACATCTTTACAATATAAGTGGATGTCCAGATTATTGGGAATGGATTATAAGATCCAGTATAAAAAAGGTTATGAGAACATTGCTGCATATGCATTATCCAGGTGTATAGAACAATCTGCTGTTGGTTCTGAAATTGAAGAACAATATGGCATGAAAGAGGTTGGAATTGTAGCTGCAATTTCAGTAATTCAACCAATGTGGATTAAGCAAGTAATTGAGAGTTATGAAGGAGATGAGGAGTGTCAATCCATAATTAGCAAGTTATTGATAGATCCTTCTGATACAGATGAATATCAATATGTACAAGGCATTATAAAAAAACGGGAAAGATATATGTGGGTAAGAATGGAGGTGTGAGAAGTCAGATTATTACAACATTACATTGTTCAGCTTTGGGAGGACATTCAGGACAAAATGCTTATTTACAAAGAATCAAATTAGCTTTTTATTGGCCACAAATGAAAGCGGACATCATTGACCTGATTAAGAAATGTGAGGTATGTCAGAGGAGTAAAAATGAGCATGTTCAGTATCCAGGGTTATTGCAACCTTTGGAAATTCCATCAGAACCATGGAGGCATATCTCTATGGACTTTGTAGAGCAGATGCCTGAATCTGAGGGAATGAATGCTGTGTTGGTAGTAGTTGATAGACTTTTCAAGTATGGGCATTTTATTGCTTTAAAACACCCCTTTAATGCTTCTGATATAGCAGATATATTCTTGGATAATATCTTTAAACTTCATGGATTACCAACTTCAATAGTAAGTGACAGAGATAAAATCTTTACAAGTATTTTCTGGACTACAGTGTTTAAGAAATTAGGGGTGGAATTGCATTTCAGTTCAGCATATCATCCTCAGTCGGACGGTCAGACTAAGAGGCTTAACCAGTGTTTAGAGTCATACTTAAGATGTTTTACTAGTGAACGACCTCATAGTTGGAGGAAATGGCTTGCCATGGCTGAATTTTGGTACAATACTTCATTTCATACTAGTTTAGGTCTAACTCCGTATGAAGCATTGTATGGAATTAAGCCAGTTCCTTCGAATTTTGGATCTCTGCATGATATGATCATTCCAGCAGCTCAAGATATGCTTCAACAGAGGGTGCTAGTGTTACAATCGTTGAAGGAGAATTTGGTTAAGGCTCAACAAAGAATGAAGTATTTTGCTGACTTGAAAAGATCGGATAGGGAGTTAGTAGTGGGAGATTGGGTCTATTTGAAGTTACAGCCTTACAAACAGCAATCAGTGACCATTAGGAGTTCACTGAAGCTAACTGCAAGGTTCTTTGGACCTTTTCAAGTATTGCAGAAAATTGGAAATGTGGCATATAAGTTGAAGCTTCCAGATCATTCGAAAGTTCATCCAGTGTTTCACGTATCATTGCTTAAGAAACACGTAGGGAGTGCACCAATTACAGCTGGAACATTGCCCGAGTATGACCAGGAGGATATGATTACATTGGAACCTTCATCAGTGTTACAAAGGAGACTCATTGTGAGGAATTCCAGACCAGTTACGCAGTGGTTAGTTCAGTGGAAGGGAATGGAGGTGACAGAGGCGTCTTGGGAAGATGCAACATTCATACAACATCAGTTTCCACAGTTTCAAGCTTGAGGACAAGCTAGTTGTTAAGAGGGAGGCATTGTCATGACCCGACCCGGAGGCATAAGCAAATAGCTGGTTAGTTAGGATTGGCGGGAAAGGAGTTTAGTATATTAGTCATTCTGATAGTAGGAGGAGTCATCTTTTGAAAAATAATTAGCTAGTTCTCTGTATTTCTTCCCTTTCTTTCCAAATTGTAAGTCATTTAAGTAAATAAATAGTTCCAATCGTGTCACAAACATGGATTACTACTACTAAACTTATTTAGATTTGGGCCAACAATGAGTTTGGTCCAAAGATAACAACTACACTAACAATAATGAGTTTGGTCCAAAGGGTGCAAGGAAGGAGACATAAGAATTCCCGCGCCGAACACGGACTACATTTTAAACATCCGACCCGCTTTACACGGCGAGTTTCCACTCGTGGGTATTAACATTAAAACTCTCTCTTTAACATAAATAATGCAACCCCTTGAAAAAGTCTAAATCAGGGAAATTTTCAAACCCCATGTGTTCAAATCTACCTCTTCCCCTTAATCCCTCTCTTTCATTTGCTTCACTTACAGATCTCTAATCCCATCACTTCACTTATATTACTAGAGTCTCATGTTTGTGTACTGTTTGAGTTTATATATCTATATATGTCATGTAGCTGTGTATCAATCAGTGTAATAAACAGAAGCATCCGCATTGCTGTCTTTGTCTGATTTTGTATCTCCAAACGATCAGATTCAGCTGCATTTCATTTGATTCTTCGTATCCAGGTACTTTCTGATACACACATATCACATCATATACGTTTGTTTAAATGTTTATATACTGATGCCTGATGACTTTACTTGTATCGAAATCGTAGATTGAATGTCTGGATTTAACTGTGTAGGATCGGATTTTGTGAAAATTTATTGTACTGTTCTGTTTCGGTTTCGGGTTTGAGTTGACTCACTGTGATATATGATCCATATTGACTTCTTTTTAGATTCCATTGGTTTTGGAATCAAAGTAGAAGTGAATATTACAAATTAATGGATGTGATTTTATAATGTCTATGTTTTAACCGGATAAGGAGAAGTGTAAGAAATTATGTAACTATTTTGAAAATTTAGGGTAATCGATAAATCATTTATGGTTTATTCTAATTATTAGAGAAACACGAGTTGTTTATACTAGATTCATAATTAAGTACCTCTAATTAGACGAACATACATTATGTCAATTCGGAATTTGAATATCATTTGAAAAAGTAAATATTACTTCCTCAAAAGGAGCTAATTTGATTTATATGCTGCGAAAACATTAATATCTTTATGACCCTTGGTCGAGTGTTGTTCTTTCTTCAAGTAGAGGTACTTTCGTTGCAAGCCAAAGACTTGGATAAGTTCCCTAAAATAGTGCACCACAACATGCAGGAGTTTGATTGTTTACCACGTTTATATGAAGGCCGGTTTATATACGTTAAATCAAACATCTTTGCATTTGGGATCAAAATAGGCCACTTGTGGATATGAATTTTAGAGTGTGTTTGCCTCCAAAAAAGGATCCTTTACAAGTAAAACCCGTTGATATGCAGTTTGGGTCCTAATTTATTGTAGATATTCTTGGTGCACCGACACAAAATTGAAACCTTATGTGCATTGTTTGTTGTGTACATCTCCCAGTACGATTATTCGAATCTTAATTTTGCAGAATATATCTTCTTCTTCCTATCTGCATGCATGTACTTGATTTCCATCTTGCTTGCAAATTTATTATTCTTTTAATATTTATTTTTGATAAATTGCAGGTCCTATGGTTGTGAACTGTATACATTTTTATCTCCCTGCTAGTAGTGTTTGAAATTCTTAAATAATATGAAGCTCTTCTACGTGCTCAAACTACAATGCTGTGGTACAAAATTATCAGAGTGATTTTAATAACTCTAGTGATGACTTGATAGTAGATTAAGATAAGTTATCTGTGGAGACTAGATATGAAAGACTTACTGACAGCTGGATCACGCCATCGCCCACATGTAAAAGGGCCAAAATGGATTGTTATTCTAGTTTGTATGGTCAGCATTTTTCTGCTTACAGTCTACACATATCCACCAACAACCCCCGCATCCTGCAATTTATTGTCTTCAGGCGGTTGTGCTGTTGAAGAAATTCCAGCTATTCCTGTAAAAGAACTAACCGATGAAGAGACAGCAGCTCATGTTGTAATTAGGGAAATCTTGCACACACCTACTATTCAGTCAAAAAACCCAAAAATCGCTTTCATGTTTTTGACACCGGGACCATTACCTTTCGAAAGGCTGTGGGATATGTTCTTTCAGGTGAGCTCTTTTTCACTATCTTATTTATAATATTTGTTTAAATGTCTTTCCTGAAGTCATATCATATTCATGCTATATAAGGTTTTCATTCCCTAGTGGTTTGTAAAAGCTTTTTATTATTTTATTGCTATCAGAAGTTCAGAACAGTTTTAACTTTACCTTCGAACAAGTTGTAAATAATCTTACAGATTGATCTTTTAATCTATCTGTTGGGAGTGCTTAAAAATTAAAAACACAAAAATGAAGATATACATGGCAAGAACTTTTCTAGTTCAAGTTCAAAAGTCTTTTGTGCATATTAGCATGAGACTCGAAACTTTTTAGGTGACTTTAATGAAGATTACTTAAGAAATGGCTTTCTAAATATTGAATACCATTTTATTTCATTTATAAATTATCAATTAGCCTGTTTTGTTAGGTGGACAAGTAGGTCATGACTAGCTCACTATTTTACTCAGTATTTTAGGGTAGTAAATTTTTATCAGTCACATGAGTCATGCTATTACGTCCTTTTAACCAAGAGAATGATTGTGGGTTTAACGCTGCAGCTGTTTTGAAAAATCGTACATGTACATGTCAACCATGAAGTTAGAAAAAACAAAGTTATTATTGTGAATGTGCCAAAAAAACTTTGCAGATTCAGATTACTAACAAGATTTCTGGGGTACTTCTTTGTGAAGCTGAAAGCCTTGTTCTAAAATGGGGCTCTACTTATTTTAATATTTTTACAGGGACATGATGACAGATTTACTGTTTATATACATGCCTCTCGGGAACAGCCAGTACATGTTAGTCGTTATTTTGCAGGTCGGGATATTCATAGTGAGAAGGTATGTTTTCCTATTCAGATATCTTTCATCTATAATGGTCGTTACTACTTCCATCTTTTGTCTATTCTTGGTTGATGCTTCTTTTTTTTTTTAAAATTTCCAGTTGGTTGCAATGTCACCCCCATTACCTTTTTTTCCCTGATGTTTAATATGAATCCGACGCAGTACATATACCCTCAATAATTTTGTTACAATAAAGTTTTCAAAAATGTTAATTTAGGAATTCTTCATGTACTTTCCTTTTTTAGTTATTGGGGATGATTTACAAGTAATGTATGATTGGATTTGAGAGTAATGTACTTTCTTAATGTATGATTTTTTCTTTTCGCAATATTCACCTCTCAATTGATATTGAAGTATAAGACTATAATCTAATGCAGTCACAGAATCCCCGCAAGTTGGATAGACATTAAATTTTTCTGGATTACTCTATTACTATATTGCTATCCATCATTTAGGCTATAGATACCCTACAGTAAATTCAAATTATCAATCACCGTATTAATTTTAGATTTGAATCTAGTAACTAATGTAGGGTTTCCATCATCACTTGTAGTATTATGTCACAATGTGATACCAATTCTAAATTTCTTTGTACTGTATCTGTATCCATTATTTAGGCTATAGATACGGAGTTGAAACCTATCTAGATCCTATAATCTGAATCCAGAGATCTTCAGTTGGTGACTAATGGAGTGAGAGGCTTGGGTATATATTTAGTTAGGTTCTTTCAGTTGTCAATATGCTTGCCTGTCGACGTAGCAACAAGCTGATCTTGAACCTTTTCTCATCTCCAGTATCCCTTTATTTGCTTGTCTGGAGTAGTTTCTGTACTTGCTATAACATGCATGCCTATTTATATTCTCATATCAAGGTCACCAAGTGACTAAAGAGTCACACTCAAATCAGCAAATCACTTTGGAGGGCTTTGTATGTGCTACCTGCATTTTATGGAAAATACCAAGATGCATACATTTGTGTACCAAAATAAAATGTCTTAAAGCCTAAGACATCTGAAAAAAGTCTTTGCTACAAATTTCTACTACTACACACTAGTTATCTAACCCAGATTTTTTGGAGGGAGACATACAGTTTTAATTATTTTGGGTGAAAATACTGAATTTATTGTTAGTAAATTTGCATAGGTGATTAGGATTATTTATTGTGGCGTTACTGTATTTATAAGATTGTGAAATTGGTATGTTTTGTACAAACTTCATGAGTACCAAACTTAGTGCTCCTAACCTATAATATAGCCATTAAGTGATTGTAACTTGCCACAATCAATTAGCCAACAACTGGAATCAGGATCCATCTGTTATATGATACATAATAGATCATGTAACTTGAAGCAGAATATATACATATATAGAAGCTATATTTATTATTAAAAAAAAATTCTCACATTCAATATGAAATAGGTTGTCTGGGGAAAAATATCCATGGTAGATGCGGAGAGGAGACTTTTGGCAAATGCACTCAAAGATCCAGATAATCAACAATTTGTATTGCTGTCTGATAGGTAATTTGGCCATGGACTATTGTACTTGGTGATTGAATATGGGGTGCTCTAATCATTTTTACACGATGAGTAATACAATCCTTTCATTTTATTGCAGCTGTGTACCAATTCATAACTTCGATTATGTGTACAACTTCCTAATATTTACCAACGTCAGTTTTCTTGACAGGTAAGATAACTATACTTTTATCAAACTGTGATGTTCAATTGCCTGATTACTTTTACACTTGAAAATTATAGATAACTTGCAACATGCATTTTATGTAAATACTACAAGTAACAGTCTTCTAGTTCTATGCTCAAATATCTTGCAGTTGACAAACTTAAAGAATTCTAACCTGTTGATGTGTACATCACCTTTATTAGATATCTAAACCTTTTATCATTATTGTATGAAATATGAAAAATCTATCTACATTCTAACACAAACCTGTACACTCTAGTTTTGAAGATCCAGGTCCACATGGTATTGGTAGGTACTCCGAGCATATGCTGCCAGAAGTTGAAATGCAATACTTTCGGAAAGCGTCACAGGTATCTTCCAAGCATATATGTACTTCTAGTCGAATTAGGTAGCTTATTAGCCTAAAGATAAATGACTCACTTGCATGTTATGATGGCTCTTTGACGTTATTTTCAAAAAAAAATATATTAATTTACTTGATTAATATGATGATTCAGATTTACCTTAGGATATCTATTATTTAGCTAGCATTATTTTTAAATTTAGTGTAGGGTACCATGATTTTGTAATATTAATAATTTAACATTGATGATTCGAATTAATGATGATTAAAGAAATTAAATTAATATTACTTATTCTAATATCAATATACTTGATAAATTTAGATGATCATTGATCATTAATCATCTGAGTATAAGCTAGTTTTAAAAAACTTTCTTTTACTTTTGATTCGAAAGGCCTGATTGGTTTGTATATTATGATTTGTGACATTTTTTTTATGACCAAAAATCTCAAATATACCTTAGCATAATAAATTATTGTTATCCTTGTTGCAGTGGTTCACTTTGAAGAGACAGCATGCAATACTAGTTACAGCCGATTATCTCTATTATACAAAATTCAGGCTATACTGTAGGGTAAGTTTATGCTTAAACACTATCATGGTGCATATTCTATAAATTTCTTAAGCAACCAAATTAAATTTATAGGAATTTCTTAATCTGTGCAATTTTAGAAATTTCTTAATCTGTACAATTTTAGGAATTTTTCAAATGTCAATATATAATTAGTTTTTATACGAAATGTATAAACTATATACTAATCGCGACTTCATTTTAAGTATTATAATTGAAAACAACAAATTTCAACATTTAACCCACATTTATGTACTCTGCTTGTAACACCCCAGTCCCACATGAGGCATGTGGAGACTTTAGTTCAGTATATAAGGTGGACTAATACAAATTTTAGAATTTCTTAATATGAGGCATGTGGAGACTTCAGTTCAGTATTTAGCAAATTTTTCATTCTCTTTCCCAAATCTGATTCTAGCCATGAGGTTCTTAATATCTTATAAGTAACTTATAAGTTAAAAAATGTATGTATTTCTGACTTATAAGCAGCTTAAAAGTTTATCCCTAACAGGCACAAAGTTAACATAGCTATCCCTTGATAGATGTATATACACTAAACTTTTGACTCTCCACCTGATAAATGTATTGACTTTGAAGTTTTGACTCTCCAGCCGGGTATGGAGGGAAACCGCAATTGCTATTCAGATGAACATTACTTGCCAACCCTGTTTAAGGTTTGTACTGAAACTGGGTCATGTGCGTGTAATGATTCTTCTCTAAATGAATATTTTTTTAACTGCCAAATAACTTTTTTTTCAGATGTTTGATCCTAATGGAATTACAAGTTGGTCGGTAACATTCGTAGATTGGTCCGAAATGAAGTGGCACCCAAGATCATTTCGGGCTCAAGATGTTACATTTGAGCTTCTAAAGACCATGACAGTACGACTCTATTCTTTTAACTTGTACTAAAAAAATCTAGATATGTTTTCACTGTTGCTGCTCTAACACGTTCTGTCCAATTACTGGTACAATGCAGTCAATTGAAACCAGTGTACATTTTACGAGTGATGAGAAGGTAAACTTGAAATTTTTATTTGATCTGATACTGTATATTATCTTTAGTACTACATTTAAATCTTAAGGAATATATGCTGGACTTTTGCCTATATGTAGAAGAAGGTATTGACAAGACCTTGCTTGTGGAACGGAATGAAGCGGCCTTGCTACTTGTTTGCAAGGAAGTTTTATCCGGAAACTCTGGATAATTTGATGCACCTCTTCTCTAATTATACATCAATTTAAACGCTGTTCTGTAAATCATTCTTTGGCGAGGACAACAGTGACTGATTCATCCCTCTCCCTGGATTTGGTATATAAGTTGAGTAGTCTAGACAGTCCGTAGAAGTTACTATCAAATTTACAAGTTGCAACTAAATAGACTGCTCGCATTCGAGGTGTTTAGTTGAGTAATCAAAAGCTTCCCAAAGGAGGGTGAACTGTGCGACTAATACTCCCTGGATTAAACATGACCAACTGAGCTCCTGGTTGCTTGAGAAGTCCCCCTTTCTTATTGTTGGCTACTCCTGCTGTGAACTGTGAACATCCCCCTCACTTCCCCACCCAAAATCTCCAATTTTGTAATTGGTCACTTCAAAAGGAATAATTTTGTGTTTTGTGTATCAATGCAAGTGGTGTTTTTTCTTGGGTTGCAACATTTAGATTGTTACTGCCTCGTGCTCCTGATGAACCATTAACTTGTTAATTCGAAAGTATCTGATGAACCACTAAGTTGTTAACTGTAG
>PHNY01184488.1:7538-23554 GCA_003724115.2 Anethum foeniculum | reverse complement strand
GTATGTATAAGAACAAAAAACAAGTATATGCAACTCAATTTCCAAAAGAGCACCACAACAAAAATTGATAAGGAGCCATGAAATAACTTATAGGTCCACAAAGTACTATGTATATAAATACGGAATATAAATACGACAGTAAAGAAGGGTAGATAAACATTATTTTATTAGATAGCAACTGATGCATATCAAGTAATTTCATTACACAAGAAAGATGGCTTAATCCATCTTAATCCAGTAAGCCTATTTATTAAATACTACCCTTGGGCTTTCTGTGGTTGAATTCCAGTGTAATTTCCCACTTAATATAGCTTAATTACAAGTAGGGTTGGGCGAGTAAAAATGGCTATGTTGGATTTCTCATTTTCTACAAAAATTAAGAAGATTTAGTGAACTTATCAAGAGGGTTTTGATTAATCGTATACAGATCAAAAAGATATTATGCGGTGTTGTAATCTTCTTGCATATATTGAAGATTAGAGGATAATAGGATATTAATGTGTGCGTGCGGTTTATGACTATATTACAGATAAATAGGATTCTAATTAATAATATTGCCTGAACTTCAATTGCTCTGATCTTTCAGATTCTAGCAGTTTAAAACCATTGATAACTTAATTACACTCAGTAATCCTTGATGGTTGCACTCAGGTGTGAGAACTGATTTTGAGAAACAAATTGAAGAAACATATGCTGCGAACATAAACAGGTTTCGAAGGTCTAGGAGGAGTAACAGAAGTTCCTTATCAGCTTTCAATTTCTTTCTTCTTTTTTTTAAATCAGATGTTTGTACGATTTCACGTGAATATTTATTTTTTCATTAGAAATGGCACGGGCAGCAAGAATACCATAATTGCAGCCATGACCCGCCAAAAAGCACAAATACTTTGCACTTCATAATATGTGTTTGTACGCTGAAAGTGCCAGGAAATAATTTTGGTGTAAGAAAATGATTTCTGTATATTGCTAATCTTTTGCAGTTCTCTAACATTGATGTGAGGGTCTGAAAACAAGGCATTAACCCTTATACTGAAAGTGGGAAGACATTGAAAGGAACATGGCATGGCTGCCCAGGACGTTTGCACTCTATGTATCTCTCTCTCTCACACAGACACACACACTCGCAAATATCCTGCTCGCATATTTTTCTTAGATGGACCCTATAGTGAACTGCTTAAAGCCTTTAACTGATACATTTCAACCTCCAGATTTAACTTTTTCCGGTTTTTATAAACTTATTCTCAGGTTGAGGATCCTTTTGAGCAGCCTGGTAATACTGCAGGGACTGTTACCAGCAGCCATCTAACAAAAATGGCACGTGCATTTAGAGAAACCCGCAATAAACTTCAATCAAATGATTATAACCAGGCTACTCTCTTTGTCAACCTGGTTAGAAACGACCTATTGCAACATGTGACAAGTTCATCACTCAGAAACCCTAATAAGCCCAGATACAACAACCGGAGTCGTCCACAGGTAAACAAAGAAGTACCATCACCATCACAGTCACATCAGACTGGCAATACAAGGAAGAATGGACGTCCAAACAACACAAACACAGTGCAGCAAAATCAGAATCAAGCTGAACAGATCTGGAGGCCTAAAAACAGAACTTAACTGGTTCGTCATATCAATCCAACCATGGAGCCTGGGAATTTACATTCAATGTTGTGGTTAGATGTCTCTTGAAGCTCAGCAGCCTCGGAGGCTGAAAATTTACATTATATGTTTTGTTTAAACATTTTAATCCGCACCGGCTACTTTGCTTTGTCAACAGACATTAAACAAAACATAGAATGTAAATATAGAGCTGTTAAGGAATTTCTGTTACTCCACCTCGACCTTCAAAACCTGTTTATGTTCACACATGTTTCTTCAATTTGTTTCTCAGAATCAGTTCTCACACCTGAGTGCAACCATCAAGGATTACTGAGTGTAATTAAGTTATCAATGGTTTTAAACTGCTAGAATCTAAAAGATCAGAGCAAATGAAGTTCAGGCAATATTATTAATTAGAACCCTATTTATCTGTAATAAAGTCATAAACCCCACGCACACATTAATATCCTATTATCCTGTAATCTTCAATATATGCAAGAAGTTTACAACACGGCATAACATCTTTTTGATCTGTATATGATTAATAAAACCCTCTTGATAAGATGACTAAATCTTCTTAACTTTTTTAGAAAATGAAAAAACCAACATAAGCCATTTTTACTCATCGAACCCTATTTGTAATTAAGCTCGATTAAGTGAGAAATTACACTAGAATTTAACGACAGAAAGCCCAAGGGTAGTATTTTCATTAGGATGGCTTATTTATTAAGCCTATCTGATAGCAACAGGGTAGTATTTTCACTGCTAAATTAATTTCATCCAAGGAAAAATCCATTTGCAGCAACATTTCCTTCTTATAATTATATGCGCTGAGGACATCAGAGTCCTGCCAGAATATGAAAATTGTCAAAAAGAGATAAGAATGAATATGATAAAAAAAACTTCATGACACAAATTGAAAGTAAAGCTAGAGCAAACTGTTTACTGTAGCCTTAATTTAGATAAGGTTCCCCTGGCCATTGAAAAAATAAAAAGATATAATAACCTAAAGCACGCCGCCATCTTTTCTTTTTTAATCTACATGCACAACGCGTGAAATCTAACATAGACGATCTCGTTTGAATATATGCTAATAGAAAATATAAAATAACAAGACTTTGTATTAAATGTAAGCCTAGAAAACCAAATAAATGTGTCACATATTGTGTGAATATGCTGATGTATTATCCCCCGCAAAGCGCAGCATTTGCATGTAAAAAAAAGGAGGGTGCACACCAGAGTCACCAGACACACCCAGCCTCGAGAAATATTATATATTATGAAGTTCTACATGCTGCCTCGAGTTGGCATACAATGTGGACTTGAAAAAAAAAATACTTGGCAGATACTCACTCTACCATGTTTCTACTGCCCAACCTTTTTTGTGGGTATTGCAGACGCAGAGATAGAGACAACATGTATATGATGAGCACAACTCTAAGTATTTATGTTCTTGGTCTGGGACGCGCCCCTGGCCCCCTACTTAGTTCTTCTGGAAATCCTTCTATGTCAGTTGTGTAATTTAGCTGTTGTAGAATTGACTTAATTCTGAAAAAAGGACTTAATGTTGGTCAAATCTAATCTTTTCTATGTTATTTTGGCCTCCCCAAGAATTCCTTGTTTGAAGATATAGGTACCAGAAGTTAACAATCAATGAATAGTATAAGATCTTGTTGGGGCCTTTCTATAGTACCTTAAGGTTATAGAGCGACTGATTACTTAACATTATATCGGTTAGGAGGGTCTTATGTTTGAGTACTCCCACACCGGGTATTTAAATAAATTTAGGTTGTTGTCATTTGATATTATTACCCCTAGCAGCCAAGCAACATATTTTAACCTTGACCATAAATCTCCCCATTATATCACAAACAAATAATTTAGGCTAAAAGCTAAATACATACAATTTATAAGGCTCTATTGGTTGGTTGTCCATTTTTAATAATCTGGCTCGCATTTAACTTTTGCATCCGTTTGTTAAGAGTTTTAACAATTGTAAACTTCACGTTATATATACAGGATTCTGATCAGAGTATTACTGTTTCTTTGCATTAGAGGCATTTCCATGCTTGCTCATTAACTTGTTTACTTTTAGTTTTAGGAAAGGGGTGTTACATAGCCTAAGAACATTTCCTTGTCTATTGAAAACCAAAGTAAGAAACAAACAAAACAGAATGTAAACCACATAAATGTATATGTATGTGAACATATAATTTATACAGTTAAGAGGGACCTGCACGTGCACATTTTGTCATTTGACTATATGTGAACATGGGTTCTTGGATGCAGCAACAACCAAAAAGTATAAGCCCATCAATGCATAGTAGCATTATGACCCAAATGATAAGCAGAAATGACTTAAATCTGTCGTCCATAGGGCAATATCTATATTTTAACAGGTAGTAAAGAAGAGTAGAGAAAAATTGTTTAATAAGTAGAAACTGTTAGTAGTAATTTAAATTTGGTTTCTTATTTTAAATGTTAGAATAAGTCAGCTGTATGTTTATCCATGTATGCAGCTTAGAATTGGTCGTAGGAATAGTTTCGGTGTTTGTAGGATCGTGGAAGTAATGGAGTAGTTGTAGGTGTCCAGTTCCTTATTTTTAGGAGTTAAAAACTGCTAGCTGGTTTATATTATTGGGGATGTATTTTCATTGTGTCTATGAGGAAATAATATCAACTTTAGGAGTCCCAGTTAATCTTTATGTTACTTTGTCTATGTATTTATATCTCTGAATCCTACATTTGGTATCAGAGCGAGATATCAGAAGTACTCACGACAAGGACTAGGAAATGGAAACAGGAAAGGGAAAGACGGGATCGATAGGTTTAACCTATCCAATGTTAGCAAGGAGTAACTACACGGCGTGGGCATTGAAGATGAAGGTCTTTATGCAGGCTCAAGTGGTGTGGACTGCGGTAGAACCGAGTGATGCAAAGGCACAGCTGGATGACAAGACTGATAAGGTTGCTTTGGCTATGATTTACCAAGGCATACCTGAGGATATGTTACTGTCAATCGCTGATAAGAGAACAGCGAAGGAAGGATGGGAAGCTATCAGATTGATGTGCCAGGGAGCTGATAGGGTGAAAATGGCCAAGATCCAAACGTTAAAGGCGGAGTTTGAGTCACTCCGTATGGACGACAGTGAACAACTTGAAGATTTTTACATGAAACTGAATGGTCTGGTGTCTACTATTCGAGCCTTGGGAGAAGAGATAGGTGAAGCGTATGTCGTTAAGAAGCTTCTACGTGCTGTTGCGTCCAGGTTTCTGCAAATTGCTTCTACAATTGAACAGTTTGGGGACTTGGAGAAAATGTCAGTTGAAGAAGCCATTGGGTCACTGCAAGCACATGAAGAGAGGCTGAAGAGCAAAACCGAGACTGGAGGAAGCAAGTTACTGTTAACAGAGGAGGAATGGATCAAACGTGAAAAAGGAGAAAATAAGCTTTTGCTTACTCGAGAGGACTGGTTGAAGAGAAGCAACAAGGAACCTGCAGATGGACAGTCAAGTTTTAAAGGATGAAGTGGGCGAGCATACCAGAACAGGGCAGATGAAAACATGCGTGCTGGACGTGATAGAAGCACTGTGAGGTGTTTTAACTGCAACGTGTTGGGACACTATGCTGCAGAGTGTAAACGGCCACGACGAGAGAGAAATCAAAGATCAGAAGCAAATCTAGTACAAATCAAGGATGACGAACCGGCACTGCTGTTGTCTGAATTGGATGAGAACAAAACGAGGATGGTGTTGCTAAATAGGAAAATGTTAAGCCCAAGTTGGAGCCAACTGAGAAAGAAAGAAAGATCTCACAACTTTGGTATCTAGATAACGGTGCGAGTAACCACATGACAGGTGACAAAACAAAAATTTTAAAATTAGATGAAGATGTGACAGGTGAAGTGAACTTTGGGGATAGATCGACTTTATGCATTAAATGGAAAGGATCAATTTCATTTAAATGCAAGACATGGGAAGTAAAGGTGTTTAATAATGTGTTCTATATCCCAACTCTATGCAGCAATATATTGAGCCTTGGACAGATGTCAGAACAAGGGAATAAGGTGGTGCTAGAGGGAGAGTTCTTGTGGGTTCACGACAATGATGGAAGGCTGCTAATGAATGTTAAGAGGTCGGCAACCCGTTTGTATAAAATCTGTCTAGAGGATTCCCATGGTGTTTGCTTACTCACGAAGACGGAAGAAAATTCATGGCTATGGCACTCTCGCCTAGGTCATGTGAACTTCAATGCATTAAGTCTCATGGAAAGAAATAACATGGATATGGGTATGCCAAAGCTGGTGCATCCTAAGGAAACGTGCAAGGGTTATCTGATGGCCAAGCAAACGAGGAGTCCGTTTCCATGTCAGTCAAATTATATGTCTAGTAAAGCACTCGAGTTGGTCCATGGTGACATTTGCGGACCTATATCACCACCAACGCCATCTGGAAAGAGGTATTTTATGCTTTTAGTAGATGATTTCAGTCGCATCATGTGGGTTTATATTTTGTCAACTAAAGATAAAGCTTTTGAGACGTTTAAGAAATTTAAAACACTGGTTGAGAATGGGTCTGAGAAAAAGATCAAGACTTTTCGTACGGACAGAGGGGGTGAATTCTGTTCGTCACAATTCACGAGTTATTGTGAGGATGTTGGAATCCTTAGACATTATACTGCTCCTTATTCCCCACAGCAAAATGGCGTGGTGGAACGGAGGAATAGAACTCTTGTGGCAATGGCAAGAAGTTTTCTAAAGGAGAAGCGAGTTCCACCAGAATTTTGGGCTGAAGCAGTAAGGCATGTCGTATATGTTCTTAACAGATTACCTACACGTGCATTGTCAAGTTATACACCATATCAAGCATGGTCTGGGTTAAAGCCTGACATCAGTCATATTAGGGTTTTTGGTTGCTGTGCATTTATGAAGATACCAAGCATTCACACAAAAAAATTAGACGATCGAAGCAAGTATGCTGTCTATCTGGGATGAGAGCCTGGTACAAAAGCCCATCGACTTTATGACCCAGAGGAGAAAAGGGTTTTTGTAAGCAGAGATGTTGTATTCGTGGAGTCTAAATCATGGGCCTAGAACAATACTACAGAGAACGCGGGTGATAAAAATAAGAAGGCTCATATACAGTTCTCTATTGACGGTGTAGATGATGAGTTCACAGGAGAATTTGTGAGAGAGGAGACTCCTATCCAGTCATCAGTATCATCTGAAACAAGTGAGAACAGCTCTGAAGAATCCGACACAAGCAGTGCACCTAAGAGATTCAGATCAGTAAATGATATTTATGAAAATACAGAAGAGATAGAGCTTGAAGAAGAGCTGTTGTTTTTGGGTATCGAGGAGCCTGCAACATATAATCAAGCTGCAAAAAAGAGGGTTTGGAAAGATGCGATGAAGAATGAAATTGAAGCCATTGAAAGGAATGACACCTGGAGGCTCGTAAAATTACCTTCAGGACACAAACCAATTGGCTTGAATTGGGTTTATAAGCTTAAAAGAAATATGGACTGTGAGGTTGTGAAGCACAAAGCGAGGCTAGTAGCGAAGGGGTACGTACAAAAACAGGTTATAGATTTTGAAGAGGTCTTTGCTCATGTTACGCGTCTGGAAACCGTTCGTTTATTGTTGGCATTAGCTGCGAAAAATGGCTAGCAAGTCCATCATCTAGACATAAAATTAGCTTTTCTGAATGGGGAGTTACAAGAAGATGTATATGTTATGCAGCCAGAGGGATTTGTGAAAGCGGGAAAGGAAAGTATGGTCTATAAATTGGTTAAGGAGTTGTATGGACTACGTCAGGCGCCAAGGGCCTGGTATGCTAAGTTGAATAAGTGCTTAGAAGGTATGGGGTTTACTAAGTGCCCTCACAAACATGCAGTCTATACCAAGAGTGAAGGCGGAGAAAATTTGATAATTGGTGTCTATGTAGATGATTTACTAGTAACAGGTACAAGTGTTCCTCTCATCAAACAGTTTAAGGAAGAGATGAGTAAAAAATTTGACATGAGCTATTTGGGAAAATTATCTCATTATCTTGGAATAGAGGTAATTCAGACGGGAGATCACATACAATTGAAGCAGGGGTCTTATGCCAAAAGGATGTTAGAAAAATGGGGCATGACAGAATGTAAACCTACGAAATACCCTATGGAACCAACATTGCAGCTACACAAAGATGAGAGTGGGAAGGCTGTGGATTCAACTCATTATAAGAGTGCTGTGGGAGGACTGCGATATATGGTTAATACGCGACCAGATATAGCTTATGCTGTTGGGATTGTCAACCGCTATATGGAGCGACCTACTGTTATGCACTGGAACGCTGTGAAACGGATACTTCGTTACTTAAAGGGCACTCTGAGTTATGGCCTGGTGTATTCAAAAGGAGGTGGTAATAATTTGTTGTCAGGGTATTCAGATAGTGATTTGGCAGGGGAAATTGATGATAGAAAGAGTACCGGGGTAATGGTGTTTTATCTCAATGAAAGTATGATTACTTGGGTCAGAAATAGCGTTGTGTAGCTCTCTCTTCATGTGAAGCTGAATTCATGGCAGCTACAGCGGCTGCTTGTCAAGGTACATGGCTGAGAAATTTGTTAGGTAATCTCACACAAGAAAACATAGGACCTGTGATCTTATATATCGATAATAAGTCTGCAATAGACTTAGCAAAGAATCCGGTGTTTCATAGGCGGAGCAAGCATATAGATGTTAGATACCATTTATCCGAGAATGTGTTGAACGGGGTGAAGTTGTGATCAAGCATGTTCAAACAGGTGACAAGCATGCAGACATGCTTACAAAAGCCATGGCTACTGTGAAGTTTGAAAGATTGCGCGCGTTGCTGGGTATTAGGAATCTGCACAACCAAATTTAGATTAAGGGGGTGTTTGTTAGTAGTAATTTAAATTTGGTTTCTTATTTTAAATGTTAGAATAAGTCAGCTGTATGTTTGTCCATGTATGCAGCTTAGAATTGGTCGTAGGAATAGTTTCAGTGTTTGTAGGATCGTGGAAGTAATGGAGTAGTTGTAGGAGTCCAGTTGCTTATTTTGAGGAGTTAATAACTGCTATGTAGTTTATATTATTGGGGATGTATTTTCATTGTGTCTCCTAGGAAATAATATCAACTTTAGGAGTCCCAGTTAATCTTTACGTTACTTTGTCTGTGTATTTATATCTCTGAATCCTACAGAAACTTTTGCATACCAAGTTTGTTGATTGCAAAATCAACCTCATCCAAAAAAAATTCTATTTGTAGCAAAGACGCTTTATTAGCGTTTGAAGTCTTACATTTAAGCAAGAGCCTTTTGAAGTCTAGCATTTAAGTGAATATCTAGATCTTTCTATGAAGTCCTATATAAAGCCATGTAATATGTTATTTGAAAACTGAGTAAGAATTTTTATGTTCTTGTTGGGCTGCGAGCAGGCCATAACTCCACAATAGAATGATATTGTCCGCTCTGGGCCGAGCCCGCACGGATTTGTTTTTGGGCATACCCCAAAAGGCCTCATACTAATGGATTTAATTGGCTTCTCTTTATACAAGATAATTTTCTATTATCTAATTTGATGTGGTACTTGGGTTGACACCAACCAACAAAGTATTCGTTATTCCTATCAAACAATATGAGTATGTATATATAGCCACCTTAAACTTAGCCACCAAGACTTACCATACTTGTTGTACAAGTCTTACCATACTTGTTGTACAAGTCTTACCATTCTTCTAATACAAGCCTTCCATTCTTGATGTCCAATCTTCCAACTTTGTGACCAATACATACCGTGTATATAATAATTGTCTACCCGTACACTTATTATCCAACCCAATTATGATAATAATTGTTGAAATCAGAAGTAAATGACACACATAAAACTGTGAATGTATACTAAGAAATCAGAGCTGATATTCCTTGTCAACTTGAAATGTGAATACAAAATAGAATAAATAAAACTAACAGTTATTAGCTCCTAAAAACCAGCTACTGGACTCCTACATCTACTCTACTACTGCAACACGATCCTACATACTCTGAAGCCACTAGTTTGACCTATTCTTAGCTGCACACCTAGTACAACTATTTATTAAAACAAAACAAACGGTAAACCAAATTTAAATTACTACCAATAAACACCCTCTTAATTTAAATTTGGTACTGCAGGTTCTTGATTCCTAGAAGTGCACGTAGCCTCTCGAACTTCACTGTAGCCATGGCCTTGGTTAACACGTCTGCACGCTGATCATCTGTTCTCGCATACTTGATCACAACTTCACATTGATCAACACATTCCTGGATAAAGTGGTATCGTATGTCTATGTGTTTACTACGCCCATGAAACACTGGGTTCTTGGCTAAGTCTATCGCTGACTGATTATCAACATACAACACCACAGGACCTATATTCTCTTTTGTAATTTTTCTTAGTAAGTTCCGTAGCCATATACCCTGGCAAGCAGCTGCTGTTGCCGCTATGAACTCAGCTTCGCACGATGATAAGGCTACACATCATTTTTTTTGGGATACCCAAGTGATTACACTTTAATTTAGATAAAAAAACCATTCCCCCAGTGCTTCTTCTATCATCCACTTCCCCGGCCATATCACTATCTGAATATCTAGACAATTCATTGTTGCTGCTACCTCTAGTATAAAGCAAATCATAGCCCACTGTTCCCTTCAAATAACGAAAAATTCGTTTCACAGCTTTCCAATGCAAGACAGTAGGTCGCTCAATATAACGGCTTACAACCCCAAATGCATATGCTATATCTGGTCGGGTATGAACCAAATATCGCAGTCCTCCCACAGCACTCTTGTATTCAGTAGAATCCACAGATTTACCACTCTCATCCTTGTGCAGTTGCAGCGCTGGTTCCATAGGATATTTTGTGCGTTTACAATCTATCATACCCCATTTCTCTAGCATCTTCTTGACGTACGCTGACTGCTTCAACTATATGTAATCATCCGCCTGAGTTACCTCGATTCCAAGATAATGAGACAGCTTTCCTAAATCACTCATATCAAACTTCTTACTTATTTCTTCTTTGAATTGTTTAATAAGAGACACACTTGTACCTATAACCAAAAGATCGTCCACGTATACACCAATTATCAAATTCTCACCCCCTTCAGACTTTGTATAAACTGTATGCTCATGAGGACAATTTGTGTATCCCATATTTTCCAAACACCTATTTAATTTAGCATACCATGCACGTGGAGCCTGGCGCAAACCGTATAGTTTCTTGATCAGTTTATTCACCATATTTTCACTTTCCTGCTTCACAAAACCCTCTGGTTGCAACACATACACATCTTCTTTAAATCCCCATTTAATAACGCTGACTTCACATTCATGTGGTGAACTTGCAAAGCATTTTTCGCTGCCAAAGCCAACAATAATCGAACTGTTTCCAATCGTGTGACTGGAGCAAACACTTCCTCAAAATCACTACTGTGTTTTTGTACATATCCCTTCGCGGCCAATCTGGCTTTATGTTTCACAATTTCTCCGTCCACATTTTTCTTTAATTTATAAACCCACTTTAGTCCAATTGGTTTATGCCCAGGAGGCAATTCCACAAGCTTCCATGTATCGTTTCTCTCTATTGCTTCAATTTCACTCTACATTACGTCCTTCCAGGCTCTGTCTTTTGCAGCTTGACTGTATGTGGCAGGTTCCTCAATGCCCAGAAATAACAACTCTTCATCGAGTTCCACTTCCTCAGTATTAATTATCATAAATATCAGCAAGTGACCTGTGTCGACTAGGCGCATTGCTTGTGTCCGAATCCTCTGAATCTTCTTCACTAGTCTGTGACAATGTTGATGACTGAGCGCTTGTTTCCTCTGTCGTGGTTTCTCCTGTTAACCCATTATCGACATCCTCAATCATAAATTCTTCTTGGGCCTTTAGTGGCTTATCATTTGTATTTATTGTGCTCACATTGTCCCAATCCCACGACTTAGACTCAACAAACACCACATCTCTACTAACAAATACTTTTTTCTCATCTGGACCATACAATCGATGTGCCTTTGTACCAGGCTCCCTGCCCAAATAAACAACGTACCTGCTGCGATCATCCAATTTTTTTGTCTGTACACTAGGTATCATCATGTAAGCACAGCAACCAAACACCTTAATATGCCTTATATGAGGTTTAGAACCAGACCAAGCCTCATATGGTGTACAATTAGACAAGGCACGGGTAGGTAATCTATTTAGAACATAAACAGAATTCCTTATTACCTCACCCCAAAAATCTGAAGGGACTTGTTTCTCCTTTAAAAAACTTCTTGCCATTGCCACTATCGTCCTATTTCTCCGCTCCACCACCCCGTTTTGCTGTGGTGAGTAAGGAGCGGTATAATGTCGAAGGATCCCAGCTTTCTCACAATAATCAGTGAACTGTGATGAACAAAACTCACCCCCTCTATCAGTATGAAATGCTTTGACCTTGTTCTCAGACCCATTCTCAACAAGAGTTTTGAATTTCTTAAATGACTCGAATGCGTCATCTTTAGTAGTCAAAAAATGTACCCACATAACGCTACTGAAATCATCAACTAAGAGCAGAAAGTACCTTTTACCAGATGGATTTGGTGGTGATATAGGTCCACAGATATCACCATGGATCAGTTCAAGTTTTTTGCTCGCCATATAATTTGACTGACTTGGGAAGGGATTCCTGGTTTGTTTGGCCATCAGGCACCCCCCACACACCTCCTTAGGGTGAACCAATTTCGGTAAGCCTATAGCCATGCTATTTCTCTCCATATGACTTAGTGCATCAAAGTTAACATGACCCAAAATTTGTGTGCCATAGAAACGAGTTCTCTTCTGTTTTTGTCAGTAGACACACACCGTGTGATTCTTCAAGCATAATTTTGTACAAACGGTTTGCTGACCTCTTGACCTTCATCAATAGCCTATCATCACTTTCATACACCTACAGGTGTTCTTCTTGTAGCACCACTTTGTTCCCTTGTTCTGACATTTGTCCAAGACTTAAGATGTTGCTACATAAAGTTGGGATAGAAAAAACATCGTCAAACACCTTTTCCTCTCATGTTTTGCATTTGAATGATATTGACCCCTTTACCTTAATGCACACGGTTGATCCGTCGCCAAATTTCACTTCTCCTGTCACATCTTCATCTAGTTTTGCAAATTTTGTTTTATCCCCGGTCATATGGTTGCTTGCACCATTGTCTAAATACCATATTTGGGACATCCTCCTTTTCTCATACGTTTTTTCTAGCGCGGTTCTGCTATTCTCTTCATTTAACAGCACCATTTTGTCCTTGTTGTCATTCACTTTGGCTAACAACAGAGCAGGCTCGTCGTCCTTGATTTGTGCCAGATTAGCTTCAGGTCTTTGGCTCTTCTCCCGTCGAGGTTGCTTGCACTCAGCTGCGTAACGGCCCAGTATGTTACAGTTAAAGCACCTCACAGTGCTCCTATCACGACCAGTATTCTGATAACCTTGTATACCTCGCCCTTTGCTTCCTTCGATGGTGTCCTTGTTTGCTCTCTTTATCCACTCCTCACGTGTAAGCAGGAGTTTTTCTTCGCCCCTTTCTCTCTTAGACCACTCCTCCTCTGTTAATAACAGTTTACCCTCACCAGTCTCCGTTGTACATTTCACCCTTTCCTCATGTGCTTGTAATGACCCACTAGCCTCCTCAACTGACATCTTCTCAAGATCTCCAAATTGCTCAATTGTTGAAGCTATTTGGAGAAATCTTGACGGAACAGCACGGAGTAATTTCTTAACCACGTATGCTTCATCCATCTCCTCGCCCAGAGCTCGAATTGTAGACACAAGCCCATTCAATTTCACGTAGAAAGTTTCTAGCTGCTCACTTTCCTCCATACGGAGTATTTCCAATTCCACTTTCAACGTCTGTATCCCAGCTTTCTTCACTCTGTCAGCTCCCTGACACATTAGTCTGATGGCTTCCCAGCCATCTATGGCTGTTTTCTTCTCTGAGATTGACAGAAGCATTTCCTCAGGTATGCCTTGGTAGATAATGGCCAAGGCAACCTTGTTCGTTTTCTCGTCAATCACCGCCTTGGGATGACTCGGTTCCACAGCAGCCCATACACCTTGAGCCTGCATAAAAACCTTCATCTTCAACGCCCATGCTGTGTAGTTACTTTTAGCAAGTACTAGATAAGTTAAACCGATCGACCCTGTCTTCCGCTTTCTCACATCCATTTCTTGTTCTTTGTTGTGTGTATCGTAGCTCTGATACCAAATGTTGAAATCAGAAGTAAATGACACACATAAAACTGTGAATGTATACTAAGAAAACAGAGCTGATATTCCTTGTCAACTTGAAATATGAATACAAAATAGAATAAATAAAACTAATAGTTATTAGCTCCTAAAAACCTGCTAGTGGACACCTACATCTACTCTACTACTACAACACGATCCTACAGACTCTGGAGCCACTAGTTTGACCAATTCTTAGCTGCACACCTAGTACAACTATTTATTAAAACAAAACAAACGGTAAACCAAATTTAAATTACTACCAATAATAATTGTCTATCTATACAATTATTACTCAATCCAATTATGTCTTGCATCCCCAAGCCCATACAACCTATTGGGTTGAAACCCAACATACCCTTCTCTATTGAAAGTAAAAAACAACAAGAAATATTGAAATGTTTCATGTAAAATTGATTGATCAATATGTGTTGAATCAATTTACATCTACAAGATTTTACATGCAATCTATTGCAAAATCGAAATCCCCTACTCAATTAAAAAAATAATTGAATAAATGTACAGAGATCTTTAGTACTAGAAAACATCAATTTCTTTTTACTAGTCACATACAAAAGAAATATTAGCTACAAATTTTTGTTTGACAAAGATACAGGTACATAAACCTTTTGTGTGCATGTCTCAGTGTGTTTACCTGATTGGACTCTGCGAGCTAAAGACACCACAGCGACCAACTTCTCTAAATTTCAGTGCCAAATTCTAATAATGTTTTAAGGTAAGACACTAGGGATCAATTGTGGGCCCTGGAACATAACTGCGATGATTGGCTGTCAAAGTCCATGTGGAGAAGTTGGTACTGGAGTATGCTTTCTTAATTACGTCCTACAATTACAAAAAAAGTGATGCATATAAGAGAAAAGAAAATTCTTTTTTTTTTGGATATTGCGTCAATACTATATTTTAAACAAGTAAGAGAGAAATATTGTAATAGAATTGGGGAGAATTAAGAGCTAAAGAATATATGAATATTTCTCTCAAAGAAACATGAGTTTATCTCTTTTAATCAGTAAAAAGAAAAGAAAAATTAGATGTATCTCTTTTGTTCTGTTGTTGTTGCTAGTGTACGATGATATGCAAGATATCTAAAAAAGTGTTTAGAATACGGAATCGGAATTACTCATCACATCAAAAAATCAGATAGACTATTTTTTTTTGAAAGACTTTTTTTTGAAAGGCATCGGTTCAACTATTAGTCGGAGTTAAATTAGTAACATAAATAATAAATATATAATTTTATTTAAATACCATCAAACTACTAAAATATTTTAAAAGATAGTCATATATTGGTATTTAAGTCTTAAGATTTAAAAAAATCAATTACTATTGATCGATACTTTGAGTTAACAGAAAAAGTAATTCCATCCGAAAGAATTATTAATATTTTAGAATTTTAATAAAGGATTTAATTAATAAATCAATAGCTCATAGTTAATATATTGTTTACTAGAGTAACCAACTCTTCTTGCCCTATGATGCTCTCCACGTGCACCAAATCATCTTTTATCTCTTGGTGTGAATTCCCAATGTTAGCCTTGTTAGTAGATGCTAAACCACTCACGATGTTATTGGCCAATATACCACCACTGCGAGCTACCACCAATTTGTCTGTCTAAGTATTGATTCGATGAATTTTAGAACAATAATCTAAAAACACAAATTTTAAAAGCCCAAATTAGAAATTTATTCCAATTTTATAAAATATTTGTCGTCTGATTATTTAAATATATAATATTTTTATAACTATGAGTTAAAACAATTTGAATTTTCCTATTAAACATTATAATATTAAATTACGTGAAAAAAAATTCCACGCAAAAATTTTCCGTAAAATATTTTAGCAGAGAAATTTTCTTCAAACGACGATAACTTTTTTTCTTCTTTAACAAAAGAAAATTCGGGTAGAACCATTTTTCAGGAATAGATCTTTTAAAATATTTTTTTAAAAAAATATCTTTTCAAAGTCAAGTTTTTTTCTGATAAATAAATAGAACCATAATTTCATTAATTATTAAATCTAAAATATACATGATTCATAAGAGCCATTATTCACATCCTTTTATATATATAGGGGTGAGCTCCAATAAAATC
>PHNY01184426.1:23755-37673 GCA_003724115.2 Anethum foeniculum | reverse complement strand
AACTTTGAACCTCATACTAATCTTGTAGGGGATGCTATAATGATCAATTCCCGCTTCCATGTTTTTATAGGTGAATATAGTTCGGGTTTATGATCTGGATGTGCAAGATGCAACCCTGATACTTATGCATATCAATGATTCTAGAAACAGAAGATGTATTTATTTTATTACCTTGATTTTGTTCATTTTTTAAAGTTTATATCCTTGAAAAGCACATTCCCATTATACTTGAATGCAAACTTTAAAGGAAATGCGGATACGATAAAAGTAACACTAGAAGGTTAGATAAGAGATTGAAGAAGCTTGGACGAGAAGACTTCAAACTAAAGCTTTATAGGGTCAGGTGAATGTGGAAAAGTTCACTTAGATGTATATGTTGAATCTGTTGATTGTGACCTAGTACAGACTTCAATAACTTTAGTTGTACATGAAGTCATTAATTTTGAGTGGTATCGTGTATATTTACTTTGTAGAGAATGTGAGGCCATTTGTTTTTCTCTTAGCTCTTCTTGATATGGTTAAGTTCATCAAGATTGTTTGGATTTTAAGAGCTGTTCGTGAGCAAGCTCGAGCTCTACTGGATAAGGGCTCAGTTCACTAAGAACTCGAGCTCGAACACAAAAATGTGTGTGTTAAGTTAGCGAGCTCGAGTCGAGCTATTAGTAATGTGTAGCTCGAGCTTAGCTCGAACTCGGCTCATTAAAACTTGAAAGGAACTTACATATATCCTAATTTTACAAATATACTTAAAATTTTAGGCGTATCTTGGGTCTCAAATATACTTTAGAGGGGGGGTGAATACAGTATTAAAAATCAAATCAAAATAACATAATAATATGAAGAAATTTTTTTGTATTAATGATAAAAACTGTTAACAAAATTACAAAGTACTCTCTCAAATAATGAACAGATATTCTTGAGAGCTGCTACGTTACACGAATGGTAAAACTTTTTATAACACATAAAGTGTAAACCTAATCTCTGTTTATATATTACATAGTTACACAATCAATCATAATAAATATGATTACAATCAGATTATATACAGAACACATCCTAAAACTGATTGCTACTAATTCCAAGATTTGTGGCACCGACATATCCCTGCTAAACTTATCTTTCCAATCAGATAAATCATTTTCTAATTTGTAGCTTGAATAATGTCTGACAGATAAAGTCTAATATTAAATACTAATATGTAAAAACTGATATCTTCATCTTTTGATGAACACTGATGATAAACTCTAGTTGCTTCTTCAGACAAATACTAATAAGTTCATAACTCCTGACATCATCAATTACATCTAACACTCTCCCCCGACTTGTATATATGACTATATAGACAAGTTTCTGATTGATGATGTCAAAACTAATATCTAAATGCAGAAATAAAATATGTACCACTTATTAAAACTTAGTTTTCAATCTTACTATATTCATAGTTCATCATTTAAAGAACTTTTTAATCAGGTTCTTTTAAGCTATGTTCAAATACATCTCCATCTTCTGTTTGATAGCCTTGAGTTCTGGATTTGAATCATCTATCTGGAAGATAGCAACCCTTAGATCATTCACTTTTGTTCTCCTTATAGAGAGATCACCTAGTTGAATCACTCCTATTTCTTTGCCATCTGGATTGAAAGTTAGAACATTAACTCCAAGTGATTTGGTGATCTGAGCTCCTCCTCTTGGCATATCAGCAATTGTTCAATCATATAATTTATATTGTGGAGTGTATGGATATGTAGATTTCTTTTACATTCGTCTCAGTTTGATTGAGATTTGTTTCTTGAGAAATTCAGCCCATCTTGCAGTTGTAGAGTTAGTGACTTTCTGTAAATAGAGCACATACTCTAACTCCTGCCAAGATTTGTTCAAGATATTTTCTTTAGACACTCTGAGCCTTTTGCTAGTGTTTAAGAAGTATAACAGCTTCTCTTAAGGCGTGCTACCATCAAAATGGTCAAGAATAACATGTACTGAAATCACATTTTCAAGATGCTTCTGTTGAACTTGTTCACCTAATCATCAGTGAGAGTTGTGGGGTCTTTGATGCTCAGAGCACTGCCTTGATTTTTCTTCTCTCCTTTAACACCAGGTCTATCTTTGGTGTGTGGTTATCTAGCCAACACCATCTCACTGTATACCTTCTTCCAGAGATCATCCTTTCTGACTGGAGGTGCTGACTTATTATTTCAAAAAAGTTTCCTCTATTCATCAGCAAAAAGCTGTGATAAGTCAGGCTTTGAAGTTTCAGAGTTTATCTTTTCTTCTCCATCAGAGTTTACACAAGCATTTGGATCTTCATGATTTAAGATATCAATATTTATGAATTGGGTTTTAGAGGCTTGTGTATCAACAAGAGTGTTAACAAAGGTTGACTTAGGCTGCATATCAGGGTTTATACCTTTAATTTGAGCGTTGTCAGTGATTGAGGCTTCATTCTTCTCCTTTTCCAATTTCTCAGTGCAATCAGTGCATCATCAAATTGTTGAATTTAGGATCCTTGTATTACAAGGTTGCTGTTTTTCCTCTAAACTTCAAAGTTTTCATAAACTGGCTAGCTTCGGCACCAGCTTCAATCACCTTATCAGCCTGGTCATTATCAGCATTTATCGCTGTCAGAGTTTGCTTCTCAATAGATGTAATAGTAGTGACAGTAGTCCGTTTTTTAGCTTGAACAACAGTTCTTTCTCTTCCTCTACCACCAGCTCTTCCTCCACCCCTTTTCTGCACAGCTTGGGTAGTGGTTTTGGAAACACCACTAGAGCCAATATCAGCCTTATAACTCCTGATTGATTTCCCACCCTTATTATTACCATCTACAATATTATCATCATCATAATCCTTAGACAGAGGTATTTCAGGTGAGCATTTAGATAACAATCTCTCCCTTTTTTTTGGACATCATCCCCTAGGATAAGAGAGACAAGGAGCTCCATGGGGGTTTGTATCTCCTTCAGTTGACCAGAAATCTTATCGTGTTTTTCTCAATCCTGTCCCGTCTCTCAACAATAGGTCTTAGAACCTTCTTCAACTCCAAACCCTACTTGAGCTTGACCTCATCAAAAGCAATCTTGACAGATTTAATAGAAGCTTGAGTTTTGACATGATCAGAGTGAAGAGACTTAATCATCATTGTTGAAGACTTCAAATGTGCTAACAATTCAGGATTTTTGATTTGTTCTTCAGCTGTTAGTAGATGATCATGAGCATTTTGGTAAGAAATTGAGTTTTCAGCATGACTCCACTGATATCTCCAATCATCTGATCTGAACTTGCTGGGAAGAGTAGAATAATGCTCTTTTTGATGCTTCTTCTTCTTCTTCTTCTTCTTCTTCTCAACTTCAGTCACATCATTAGAGAATATGATTGGAGAGAGATCTTCATCTGAATAAAGAGAAACATTAATAGAGCTTTCAATTTCATCCTGTGCGACTTCATTTTAGCATCTGGGTTTAAGTTGTCTTTATCCACAATCACTGTGTGAGAACCAACAACTGGTTCAGCACCATAAGCTATATCAGCATTTATTGCCCCTTCATCTCCAACAACATTAAGACTTCTTGAACTCAATCTTTGCAGGGTTAGCTGAATGATGTAAAGTTCACTTCGATGTATAGGCTGAATCAGTTGATTGTGACCTAGTACAGAGTTTAGTACCTTTAGTTGTACATGAAGTCATTAATTTTGAGTTGTAACTTGTGTTTTTCCTTTGTAGAGAATATGGGGCCATTTGTTTTTCTCTTAGCTCTTCTTAATAGTATTATTTGAAAAGTTACGTTCATTAATATTGTTTAGATCATATATATAATTTTCTCAGTGATTTTTTTCTTCTTAATTGTTCAAACAGATAGAGCTGTAATCGAACCGAGCTGTTCGTGAGCAAGCTTGAGCTCTGCTCGATAAGGGTCTGTTCGTTAAGAACTCGAGCTCTAGTTCGAACACAAAAAATGTGTGTGTTAAGCTAGCAAGCTCGAGTCGAGCTATTAGTTATATGCGGCTCGAGCTCAGCTCAAACTCAGCTCGAACTCGGCTCATTAAAAGTTGAAAAAGCTTACATATATCCTAATTTTACATTATGTTCTTAACATTTTAGGTGTATACTTACGCCCAAATATTTAATCCATGAATTCTTTGAATTCTATGAGGATAATAAATTAAAATTTGGGTTTTGGTTGTGTCGAAACTGATAATAAGTCGATTCAAGTTTGTTTCAATCTTTTTTAATGTTAAATGTTACTGTTCACAAGAGGTTCGTTAAGGGCTCGAGTGCGGCTCAGCTCATTTTGTTCAAAAAATCTCTAGTGCGGCTCGGTTCATTAACAAGCTCGAGCTTGAATACATATTTTGTGCGATAAGAAATCTCGGCTCGGGTAAACAAGAATTATAATAAAGTTCAACTCCGCTTGTTTACAATCTTATTCAAAAAGATATTTGATGTTTAAGTGCTAAGTAACTACCGTACCCCTGCAAGGCTTGCTCATTCCATATGTATAGGCCTTTTTACTTATTTCACGAGCCAATATATATTTCAATTGTCAACTAGAATGGAATATGCCTTCGAAACAAAAGAGAGGGGTATATATTTATTAAATAATATCCCAATAATTATATTATTATTATTATATAATATTTTTGAAATTTTTAACAACATATAATATAATTCTGAAAATATGCCACTATCTTTTATTAATATATTATTACATTATCACATTAAATTCAGTTATCGCGGACTCATATTTAATTTCTAAATATTTTTTTTCAAATATACAAAATGATGAGGTTTTTTTTAAATGCGCAAAAAATATAATTGATAAAATAAGTCAAAATCGGATTCCATCTCTTAGATTAGTAGACGCCAAGTTATATAATTCTACAAAGAAGCAAAATTCTTATCTTTTATAAAATATAGCATATAAGTTAAGTCAAAATCGGATTCAATTTCTTAGATTAGTAGACGTCGGGTCATAAAATTCTACAAGGAACCAAATCCATATCTTTTATAAAATTATAGTGGATAAGATAAGTCTGAATCAGATTCTATCTCTTAGCTAAACTATAATTACCTAAATTATTGCTCATAAGATAAGTCAGAATCGAATTATATCTTTCATATTAGTAGACACCAAATCCAAATCATGAAATTCTACAAGAAAGCAAATCCATGTCTTTTATAAAATTATAGCGGATAAGATAAGTCAGAATCGGATTTTATCTCTTAGATCAGTAGACACCAAGTCATAATATTCTATCTTTTAGGTATTTGAAAGCCCATTCAAGCATAAAGACTTTTCGGCCAAGTCTCCCGACACCTATATAATTGAATTCACTATTCTTTTTTAGAATTAAGTCGGACACGGTTCCAAACACATCACCTGAAATTACGTCTTAGCTTGATTCTTGGTTCTCCTTTAACTATATGTGTTATTGTTTGATTGATTTTATGATTTTAGAATGCTTGATTGATTTTGTGGATCGATTAATTTTAGATGTTTGTTTTATTATCCAGGCATTTAATTGTAAAACACATTTTATAGTATTTAAATTTAAGTAATTAACCTTTATTATTTTATATCAAATATTGTCAAGAAGATGTTGTACTATCATATTTAATAATAGTAATAATCAGTATTTAATAAATTTTTAAAAATATTACTACAGTGGCGCCGTGTAGTGCGGCATATTGAAATGCACCAAGCTCTTACAAAAAGCCTTACATTAATAAACAAAACTATTAATATGTAGATACAATGATAATATTACTACTAGTACTCAAGGCAAATGGAGACTGCATTTGGACTGACTAATATAGGACTGGCTAATATAATATGTAGAACTCGCTGCATTGAAAAGCTCTTTAGAACATTTCATCATCCTCCAAGACATCCAGGTCCTCATTGTCTATATCAGCACCTAAGTCATTCTTATGGATGGTATCAAACTGGGAACCAACTGAACCAAGCCCCATGTCGTCATACCAGATTTCGTTCACTCTACCAAAAGGAGTTTCATATGAGAACCACCCTATCCCAAGTGTGTGCTCCGTGATGATCAAGATATGTAGCAAGTGCTGATATCCAGTATCCTAAATGAATTTACAAACATGGAGGATCAAAAATTTGAACTTGGTATGTTATTGGTATTCAGGGTTGTAGTGAGTAAATATGCCATTAAATTCAAAGAGCCATTAACTAGGACAACCCTTTGGGACAAGATTGGGTGTGTAGTGATAGATGTGAATGGAAATGTTATGAATTGAAGATGCAAAAGTCTATTCAATTCAGATAAAAATATTGTGCAAGGTGCATGTCATGGATTGCTGAGACATACGAAGATGTAATAATGTCCAATTCTACTTGGCCAACAATTATGCCTTTCATGATCGTTAATTATTTGAAATGCAAATCTCCTTGTCAATGATCTATAGAGCACTGAAAAAGGCTACATAGAGCATGAAGCTGAATATGCCAAATTTTGTTGCTATATTTATAGGTAAAAACAATATCTTTAACAAATTGTAAGATATATATTGCAGATTTTTGCTAAATTGAAGTTTTATATATAAGTTTTGGATCTAATAATAAATGTTGAATACCATCTAAATTTATATATAAGTTTTATATATTAGTTTCATTTAATTGACCCTTAAATTGACCCTTAGGCACACAATTGTTAAATTCTATGCTTAATGTTGGTATGCAAAATCTGAAAAATACATATTTTTTAATGCCCTTACATACATCTTTGTTTTTGATAATATTTGTACTATTGATATTCCACAAGTAGAACGACGTGGTAATACTAGATTGAGAGTTCATATTTTTATGAAAAAAAGATATTTTTTGTGTGTTCATCTTTGGACATATAATTTTTAAGAATTTTAAAATATAGATATGAAGTTTGAATATGCACATAATTTAAGACGTAGCATATTTGAATTTTTAATATAAGCTTTTTAATATTTATTTAAAAAACCAAATTCTTATATTTTGGTAATATTTTAAGATTATCATTTTTAATCATATTTTACATAGAATATAACATTTTTTTAAAAATAGATAACAAATCCAAGGATTAGGATATGAAGAATATTTCAGAATGAGGACATATTCTATAAATATATTTTCTCTTTACTTTTTAATGGTCTCTTCCCTCATACCAATTCTTAAAGAAGATTTATTTATTGTTATTTTAAATACTTGGGAAATTAAGAAATACTAAAAATTTATCTTAATTTAAAACAATTATTATTGGTACGTAAAAAGAAAGACAAATTATTCAATTTACATTTTCTTAAAATTCTTCTTTTAAAGAAAAAAGAATAAGAGAAAAGAGACAGAGTAATTTAAGAAGGCCATCAACCCTAGTTATCTTAAAAAGAAGTTATTTATAACTTAAATTTGTAAGTTATATATAAAGAAAAAATTTTAACTTAACAAATTTAAAAGGTAGGTTATAAAGAATAATTTTAAAATTGTTTAGATATCGACTTTAATAAATATAAACATAAAATACAATATTTTAGAGCTAACAATTTTTTTAATAAAATACGAACTTTAAACACCAATTAAAATCTTATGGGTTAATAGAAAATGAATTAATTCAATCAAAATAGGAGATAAGTTGAGCCTGAAAAAAGGTAGAAGATCCATTAATTTTTATTTATGAATAAATACAGCTTGACAAGGTGAAATGGGCTTATGGCCGGTTTGAATTTTTTAAAAATTTCATTTCTCCTTGTCCTCCTACATCTAGAAGTTTTTATTCTTTTGATACACAGGTATGAAAACCCACACAACAAATATGATATATAAATGGTACAAGTTTGTATCTATAGTATAAACAATTTGAAATGGGGATCCACGATGATTTTAGTGATGAGTGATGAAATTGAGTGGATTCTTTGTCGTGTAAACATCTCTCACTCTCTCCTGGCTCTCCCTCCCACCCCTTCTCTCGTTCTTAATTATTAACTATAAAATTGAACTAATTTTTTCATTAAATCTGAAATATTTGCTGAAAACAATGAAGAAACTGCTCCATAAATCACTACCTCATTGACAACAGTTTCCAGGTAATACTTTTGAAATTATTGCAATATTTTATTTTTGTTGCTGATCTTGTTGTTTTAAAATTTTTTTTTATTGTTTTTATTTTTAGCTTAGAAACTCGTTCTAATTGAATATATTAGAACTTATATACCATCCAACTTGTAGACTTTTATACTTTACTATTATAATCACACATTGAAATAATTTATTTTGTAGTGGGTAGGTAGAATGTTATTTGAGTACCAAAGGTCTATTTTAGACTGGAACAATATAAGAGCACATTAAAATTTAATTTTTATAGTACTATTTCTAAAGATACTATACACTATATTGTTATAATCACACAATACATGAAATAATTTGTAGTAGGCGTGAGAAAGTAATTTGACTACCAAAGAAGATTTAGGGTAGTTCCTGAACCACATCAGCAAAATATTAATATTTTTTTTTTTGACTAATATGGCTTATAGCCTTACAAAGTGAGTATCTGTTCTGAAAAATTCTCGCGGTGAGCCAGAGTCGAACCCAGGACCTGGGACAACAAAGGATAAACCCTTAACCACTTGGGCTATCCAATCGTGCTCTATTAATATTTATTAGTTATAGTACTATTTCTATAGATAGAAATTAAGATTTATGGCTTGAATTCTAATGATTACATATTAAAATTGAGTATCTACACTATTAGCACTAAATATACTGTATAAATATAAATATCAAGTTCTCCTAATTCTCTTAGGATATCTTACCTATTCTGTATACCAGATTTGAACACACACCATAGGTTGATAGAGGAGCAAATAGAATGTTTAAATATATTGTCATAAATATCCTGCATATTCATCCTAGAGTGGTATAGGTGGCGTTTACTTGGTTACAAGCTGGGACATTAGCAAAAAAAAACAAGGTCAGATGATATATAAGGTTATAAGAACATGGTCAGCTTATGATGTGTCTAAAGATCATGTTTTAAAATTGGCAGTGCACTATAATTCGATGAAGTGTCATTAGGAACTTGATATCGTACATTTTGCGGAAATTTGTTATCTCCTTTTATACATTTTCTTGTTATTTGTGATAAACTAAAATAAATAATTGAACTGTCTTATGTTCTCTACCAGGTCAATCTGGCTGATCGGGGAAAAGTGAGGTAACGATATTCTATTCGAATGACTGCCTATTATTTCGAAATTATCAAAGACAAATAAATAATCTATTATGATGATGCACATTTTTGTTAAGTTCACCATCTTGACCAACTTTAGCTATAGACGGAAGAAGGGTTGCACTGATAGTCTATATCAAGACAGCGATGTTGAGAAATCGGTTATGGAACGGGCAGAAGAAGTGCTTCAAAGCATACCAATGGAATATCCTAGATTTTTAAAACCAATGATCATGTCCAATGTTTCTAACAGTTTTAGGCTGGTAAGCATGTTCTGCTCTTTCCTTTAAAACAATTTGCTTATTGATTTTGTAGACGAACTTTCCATTTACATTTCATTTTTTTGATGTAGATATTACCTGTAGACTTTTTTAAGAGCTACATGCCAAATAAGATGTTACAGTTAAATTTGTGGATGACCTTGGAGAACAGCGGGACACAAAATACCTCAAAATACAGCATGGTTTGAGTGCTGGTTGGAGAGGGTTTGCGATAAAGCATAGATCGTTAAAGGGAGATATTTTGGTTCTTCATATGATCTCACCTTACATATTCAAGGTAAATTTTTTTTCTTGGTTAGATACTTTTGTGCTGCCTGTTGAAGTTCCACCCTTTAACATTTTTTAGTTAATTCAGAGGTGCGAGCCTTACTCATCACATTAGACTGATTTTTGTTGGGTGTTATGGAAATTTTGTGTGTACTTGCTACTGAGTGTTAATATGTCGATCACAATCTTGTTTTGAAAACTAATCATGTAAAACCTTTTAATTAGGATGCAACCAGGAAAAAATGGTTGGTCTAATTTCTAGAAAATGGTTTACAGGGATGTGGTAGAGGAATGGATAGTGTTGCGCCTAATGTTTTCTAAAATAAACATTAGGTGAGAAATTTTTAAGTTAAATACTGCAGTGTTACCTGTTTTAGTTAATTTCATTTTTAGTAGACGATACGTAGATGTGAACTTTGATCCTTATACTAATCTTATAGGGGATGCTATAGTGATCAATTTCCGTGCCCATGTTCTTTATAGGTGAATATAGTTCGAGTTTATGATCTGGATATGCAAGATGCAAATAATTTTTTATAAAGTCAATCAACTTATATAAAGTCTACTTGGGATATTAATTTTTTATTAATAAACAAATAATCAAAAACATTTTACTACGTATTGTACAAAAAAAAATCTAGAAATCTAGAAAACTACCCGTGCCTCGCACGAGTTATTATACTAGTTTATCTAATATAACCGAACTGTAAGATAAATTACCAATTTGTTTGTTTATATTATAACTACTATTAGATACAAATGATATCGTACTTGCTCCACATCAATAATAATGTAGGTTTTTGTGTGATTGGAATTGGGTTATTAAGTTGTAGTGCGTGTGATTGGAATTAGGTTATTAAGTTGCACCAGATCGTTCTATTGTAAACAATAATCTTTAATATTGTTGTAAATTGTTGAATATCCATTGTATTTTAGTAAACTGTATACAAATGCTCACCTGCAAATTAACTTAAAAGTACCTTATTTGAAGACACACCATAGGTTGATGGAGGAGCAAATAGAATGTTTAAATATATTGTCATAAAAATCCTGCATATTCATCTTAGAGTGGTATGCGCAGGGTTTTAATTACAAACTGGGACATTGGATAAAAAAAACAAGGTCGGTTGATATATAAGGTTTTAAGAACATGGTCAGCTTATGATGTGTCTAAAAATCATGTTTTCAAATTAGCAAGGCACTGAAATCTGTTTTCTTCTTTTATACATTTTCTTGTTATATACTGGTCAATCTGGCTAATCCAGGTGAAGTTAGGTAACGATATTCTATAGGAAATTTCGAAGTTATCAAAGGCATATAAATAAATAATCTATCAAGATGTTGCATGTTTTTGTTAACCTCACCATCTTGACCAACTTTAGCTACAGATGGAAGAAGGCTTGCACTGATAGTCTGTATCAATATAGTGGTGCAGAGAAATCTGTTATGGAACGGGCAAAAGAAGTGCTTCAAAGAATACCAATTGAATATCCTAGATTTTTAAAACCAATGATCATGTCCAATGTTTCTAACAGTTTTTGGCTGGTAAGCATGTTATGCTCTCTCCTTTAATAAAATTTCTTTATAGGTTTTGTAGGCGAACTTTCCATTTACATTTCATTCGGTTAATTTCATTTCTTAGTAGATGATACGTAGATGTGAACTTTGATCCTTATACTAATCTTATAGGGGATGCTATAGTGATCAATTTCCGCGCCCATGTTTTTCTAGGTGAATATAGTTCTATTTATGATCTGGATATGCAAGATGCAGCCCAGACACTTATACGTATCAGTGATTCTAGAAACGGAACATGTATGCATTTTATTACCTTGCTTTTGTTCATTTCTTAAAGTTTATATCCTTGTAAAGCACATTTCCATTATACTTGAATTCAAACTTTGAAGGTAACCCGGCTAAGATAGAAGTAACACTAGAAGGTCACATAATAGAGTGAAGAAGCTTGGACGAGATGTTGCAGGGTTATGTGAACGAGGGGTTATGTGAATGTTGAAAAGTTCTTTCACAGACTTTGATGTCTAGGCTGAATCAGTTGATTGTGACCTTGTACAGAGTTCGGTACCCTAAGTTGTACATGAAGTCAATAATTTTAAGTTGTACCTTGTGTTTTTACTTTATAGAGAATATGAGCCATTTGTTTTTCTCTTAGTGCTTCTTAGTAGTCTTATTTGAATGATTTAGTTCATTAAGATTGTTTGGATCTTGTATATAATTTTCTCAATGATTTTTTTTCTTCTTAATTGTTCAAACTGATAGAGCAGTTACAAAATGAGCTATTTGTGAGCAACCTCAAGCTCTGCGTGATAAGAGCTCGGCTCGGTTTGGTTCATTAAGAACTCGAGCTCGAACATAATTTGAAATTGTGCGCGTTAAGCCAGTGAGCTCGAGTCGAGCTATTAGAATCTGCGGATCGATCTCAGCTCGAACTTGGCTCGTTAAAACTTGAAAAAACTTACATATATCCTAATTTTACATAATATTCTTAACATTTTAGGTGTAAAAATTAAGCCTAAATATTTAAACCATCAATCATTTGAATTCTTTGAGCATAGTAATTAAAATTTGAGTTTTGGTTGTGTCGAAATTGATGATAATAAGTTGATCTAAGTGGGTTTCAACTTTTTTTAATTATTAATTGTTAATGTTTACGAGCTGTAAGGGTTCGAGTGCAGTTTAGCTCATTTTGTTTAAAAAGCTCGAGTGTGGCTCTGTTCGTGAACGAGCTCGAGCTTGAATAAATTTTTTGTGCAATAAGAAATTTCAACTTGGGTGAAAATTAAGTTTAGCTCATTTACAACCCTATTCAAACAGATATTTGATGCATATGGAACATTACTAAACACTTTACCAACTTGTAGGTGGGTTATTGAACTTAAGAAACTTGCTATTGAATTACTGAAATATCTTTTTTTTAAATCAGTCGAACCCACTTTTCGGTTGAATCCATCCAACCAAATTTTCCACTAAATCAATCCAATTCAGCATCTAACAGAAATTAACTTAGCATTCAACTCAGACCAACTCAGCTGCCAAGAAATCAAACAACCTATTTAAAAAAATAATTTAAGACATTCATTTCACTCAAAACTGATACCAAACAAACTACCTCAATTATACCCAATTCAAAGACAACTAGTCCATCAATTAAACTCAACCAATTCTTACTCATCACCACCATCAAGCTGATTTTCAATCTTAGGTTGATGTTGATGAACTCATCTTGGTAGGATATTACCAATTTACCATATCCCAAATATATTAAATTTTGATTTGTATATGACTATAGTACAGACTATAAATGTAAAAAATTTGGTTTGATTATGTGGGTGAGCATTGTTATTAGTTGGGAGCTCAAATTTGGCTGTAAATGATGCATTTTCTATTTCCATGCAAGGAGTATATCATATGTTTAGTGTTTTATTTGAAATTGTTAATTGAAAATCCAAATTGGATCACGAAGATTAAGTACCAGATTTTAAACTTGGGTCGGGTTAACCGACTAAAGACGCGTCAGATTAGTACAACTAAGCATGATGGCATGATAATATTTACACATTAGATGTCCGTATGAATTTTCCATCTATCATTTAAAGTTTGTTAACGTTCACAACCCATTTGAAAGTTTTTATGAGTTTAGTGAGTTGACCGTAAATTTTTTAAGTTTAGTGATACACCTCACTACAAGAAAAATGGCTAAATATGACCGGTCCAAAACCGGTCGTATTTAGCTAAATAGGACCGTTTCCGGTCGTATTTAGCTAATTACGACCGGTTTAAACCGGTCGTATATACGCAAGTCGTATTTAGTTATCCGGTCGTTTTTATACTAAATTCGGCCGTCTAAATTGGACCGGCTAAATTCGACCGCTTAAATTCGACCGGTCAAATTCGATCGAAAGCGGTAAAATTTGAACCCCAAAATTATTAACTAAAAATTTCAAATTTTCATTTAAAATTTGAAAATCCCGCCCAAAAAATTTCAAAAATTTGAATATCCCGCCTAAAAACTAAATTAAACCGAATTTGGTTGTTTATTAAATACAACCGAATTCAGTTGAAAAATAAATTTAACCGAATTCGGTTGAATTTAACCTAACCCTTCTGAAACGCAACAACAGACTACTTTGTTT
>PHNY01184366.1:6673-32173 GCA_003724115.2 Anethum foeniculum | reverse complement strand
TATATATATATATATATATATATCGAAAAAGGGTTCTAAAACATTATGGATCCTCAATGTTTTATCGAGTAGAAAGCGTCCTCAATGTTTCATGGAGAACGTTCACAGGATCCCCAATGTTTCGTTGAGGATGCTGGTTGTGGAGATTTTCTATCCACCTGTGATTGTGGAAAGACCCCCAACATGGTTTACTCGTTAATTCTTTGTTGTTCATAATGTATACAAACAATATGCTGTTCATGGGAACCATGTCCCTAATATGAATTGAAGGGGTAAGCAGATGCCCCGTGAAAAAAAAAATCTTTGTATAACCAGATTAAAGTGAACATTGCCAAAAGCAGAAAATATCCTCCGATCATCAATCGCCTGCTCTTTGAAATTATTCTCCAATCATCAATTGCCTGCTCTTCGTAAAAATGCAAGTACACCTAATCCAGCAACTAATGCAGCCCCAGCTGCAACAGTACTATAAGCAGAAGCCCATGCATCTGGCTGAGCATAGTCCAAACTTCCGGAACCAGAGCCTCTGCGATGACGAGGTGCGCCTGAATAATCGAGATGCAACTTTAATCCCTGTTGAGAGCAACTATCATAAGTCACTTTTTGTTACTGTAAAAGTGCAAAGTAGAAATGAAATAGTAATTGCTACGACTGTCTGAAAATCTAGAATGGTTTTATCGTTATTATACTGGATGGCTGGATGCAAATATCCTTCCACCTTACCACAGTCCTGAACGTACCTTCCAACCTGCTGATTTTGCATGGTCCACTGCTGCCACAAGATCACCGTCTGATGCAAGTACAACTTGGTCCTGGTCTTCATCTTCATACTAAATAACGGGATTTTTAGGCTTTTTTTGCATTATAAAATCATTATGAACTGAAACTTGTTATATCATTAAGTATACCAAAATTTGAGGAAGGTTGCTGCGGTCTATGTCGTCCCCTACTCTCTGTAGTATAGCAGTTATCAATTCTGTCAAATTTCGAGTATCTGATGACAAAAACAGAAAAACTAAGATTACAATGCTGGATTATTTCAAAATAGTACATATTACATCAAATTTTTGCTTATCAGTTTCAAACAAAAGGGAAGAAAACAGCATAAAAAATTGGGTGTATACTGTTAATTAACTAATTATTCTTCATGAGCCTCATGTTTCTTTGGTGTTCCATTGACAACACCTATTAAGGTCCATATACTGTAGATAAATATCTTGCTATTAACTTTGCCAAATACTGATAACTTATACAACTCTGCATGTAGTCCAAAACACAGCTTATCTAAAGGTCCTAGATCACTTGAATTATAATGGTCAAAGCTAATTGCATGCGTCCAGAAGCAAACAGCTTTACAATTGCCAGCCAAGCTATACATTCCTAAAAATTAGAAGCATACCGCAAGTAAACCTATGCATTCGTCCTTTTCTATCTTGAATCTTGAAAGCAAAAGCCGTAGGCACTGTTGTGGAAGGATATGAAAGAGATTTCCCAGTTTCAGTAACTTCAGAAAGTAATTTTAATGAATTCTCACTGCAATCAGCAGCATTATGTAAGAAAATCAGATAAAGAGATCAAAACCATGACAATGCTTTAACCAAAAGCTTACAACCTTCTTGTTTCATCATCATCTATAGTATTTGTATCCATTGCAGAGTCCCAAAATTTTTGCATCATACTGTTTGCAGCCTCATTATTGACTTCAGCAGTACTTCCCATCTAAGCAATAAATAGACATTTAATGTATATGAGAAAATGCATAATGCCAAGAAAAAAGAAGAATTTATAAATATATACTGATATAGTGATGTTTTCCAATCTGTATGTAAATAGCAGAATCTCCGTCCTTTACAATTCAACTATGCTTGAGCTTAATCACATTATAAAAATTAAAATCAATTTTTAAAACAACCATTAGTATAACAAAAGAATTGGTCTTTTTTGGCAAAAAAAAAAAAAGAATTGGTCTTTGATTAGCTAAAAAAAGATCTTTTGAAGCTTTTACGTGGAATAAAATTATGACATCTTTGCGACTTTAAAAATCCAGAGGCTTGTTTTTTGCTGCTGCTCTGATTGGTAAAACAGTAAATGACCCAGGAAGCTTTCTCCATGCTAAATAGAATCAGGATCCCTAGGAAGTCCAACAAATGACTATTCTATCATAGAACATTTAGCACTATCTTGAACAATCTAGTACAAACACCCACACTGTGTTGTGTACTGACACAAGATCAGTAGATCACTCAAAAATCCTGCAAGTTGAATGATTATCCCTATCGTGGAGCATTCAGTACAAACACCAAAACACATGATTTGTGTGCTGACAACAAATATGGATATATTTCTGCAAGTAAACTAGCTATTTAGTTTGCTTCTTAATTGTTTTTGTTAACGTCATTGAGCAGTCGATGATACCAGGAAAAGGAAAATTTAACTTACTGTTGTAACAGCAGCATGAGTGATATGAAGTACATCAATGACATCAACTACAATTCCATCTGCACTATATTATAATTAGACATCAGCCTTCATCTTGACAAGTAGTTAAAGATCTCGGCAAGCCGAGCAAAAGATAGAATAACAACCTCCATTTAACACGGGAAGGTGTAAAAATTTTCCATCATGCATGGTATGCAAAGCATCAACAATTGGTGTATCAACCGTTGCACATTCTGGGTTTGGGGTCATGACCTACATATCAAATGGATGGTACAATTTCAATATACTTCTTATTAAAGGGAAAAATATGATTGTACCCAAGATTAACAGAAAAACAATAGAAACAATTTTCCTGGAAAAGAAACCCTGATGTATGATTTAGAATTGCAACAAACAAAGAACTCTATGCAAGTACAGCAAAACGTTGTATACAAAATATACCTTCTCCACCAAAGTTGACTCTGGAGGAAGATTTAGGGCTATCACTCGCATCAAAATATCCTTTGAACTGACATGGTTAGAATACAAAAGGTCCCATTCAAATCATTACTAAATAATAAAAGTCAACATATCTACATAAGTCTTATTTAGGTCATAATTCATTACTGAAAGCACAGAACAGACGTGGATACAAATTAAAGAGAACTAACGTTAGAATGCCTTGCGGTTTTTCATCAACTGTCACGATTGCACAGCTTGACTGACATTCAAGCATCTTCTTTGATGCCATTAAAACAGTATCCACGGGCGTCACAGTAACAACCCTGAAATGCTCAGAACCAATTGAACAGAATAAGCTACACAATGTCATGATTAATAATGAACATCTACAAACAGGCATATATGAGATACCATTAAGAAAATGCAAATAATAAATATAAATATTACCTACTTTGAACTCTCAGATAAGATTGTAGACAGAGAAGGCTTAAATATTCGCTCTCGAAGTGTTTCAATAAATGTATTTGGACCTACATAACAAACAAGAAACAACACAGTTAGGTAAAAGTAGTGCCTATAGAAGCACTATGCTAATAGCATTCAGACAAAAGTATGGATCGTGTTTGAGATGTATGCAACATCTTGAACATTGTCCACCAACCAATTGGTGGACTACTTATATATTAATTTCTAAGACAGATCACAAGGTACAAACCAGACGTTGAACCACCCCAATGTTTCTCAACACCTTCAACAGCAGCTGCTATAGCCTTTCCTTTTTCGGCTGCTCGCTCCATACGAGCAATAGCATCATATAAACATTTGGCTATATCAAGTATAGCAATAACCTCTCCTTTCTCCACAACAGGCAAATGTCTGAATTTTCCTGTGGCAAATCACCAAGCAGAAATTTCCTGTGTGAATTACAACAGTACTTCTGAAATGTTGATGTCAACTTTCGAATTATTACCAACCTTGGACCATTTTCTGTAAGGCTTCAACAGCAAGAGTGTCTGAAATCACAAAAACTGGGTTCCTTGTCATAACCTTTGAAACAGGTGTTTCTTCAAGATTAAGCTCGCGAGCAATAACTCTTGTTGCAATATCCTTCAATCAACGAAAGAACAGCTCAGAGATATTTACACCTCAAGTACATGTTCTTTTACATGCTTTATATCAAACCTATATTAGTCAATTGTCAAATCACTTAAAAGAAAAGATGGTTATACCTTGTCTGTCAGAATTCCACAGAGTAATGCATTTGAATCTGTCAGAAGTAGAGCATCAGCCCTACGAGCTGCCATTCGGCGACAAGCTTCATAAACACTTGTAGTTTCAGGTATTGTCAGTGCCTTTGAAAGTCGTAATCGCTTGACAGTACGCTCTCCACTTAGTCCCCTACTCCGAGAATAAGAAATTTTGAAAAATTTAGTTAAACAAATAGAGAGGTCTTGGTTTAACCTTAGGCCAAAATGTATCCACTCCTTTATAAAGTCATGAGGGTGTGCGTGAGTTCGCGTGCTTTTCTGTGTGTGTGTGTGTGTGATAATTTTCCATTCAAAGACTAAACAATACAATATTGATCAAATATGTTGATAACACATAGATAATTATGCTTCATTTGGTTGGAGGGAAAAGAAATAGGTAGGAACGAAGTGGAATTTGTACTACTCTGTAGCTAAAAGATTTTAAGGATTTAATTTATATCTATCCCTGTTCCATTCATGTCAATCTAAACTAGAACTCAATCCCGCGAATTTGAGAAAGTATGCATAAACCTTCTTCCTACTCATTTCCTTGACAAACTTTGTTACAAAAAAATCACACTCTTTCCTACTACATATTTCTCTTCAATCTTAAGTATGCTAAAAGAAATGAATTCCAGTCCCTAGCCAATCAGTAGTCTTATCTCCTTGTAATCAACTACTCAGCTGCAAGCCCTAGCCAATCACTAAAAACACTCAGTTTCTATCAGCTAAATTCAACCTCAATACAATTCTCAAATTATCGATAACAACAATCGCAAATCCAATTCGAGAAGACGAAAAATATAACAGAATAAGTGAATCACATACATGGAACGAGAAGTGGTGAGAGATTTTCGAGAAGTAGCTGTCTCAGAAGCTTTCTTCTTAGACATACTACTTCTCCTTGATGCACCTCCTTGACTTCCCGCCATATCCCTCACCTATATATAATCTCACTACTACTTTTTCCTCTGAAACATATACACACAGCAATTGAATCAGATATAATTGATAGATTATGATCACAAATTAAACTACAATTAAATCAAATTAACAGATTAGGGAAGAGATTTACTTACCGGAAACCGGTCGGAGGATGGGGATGTAGACAAGAATAAAAATAAACCCTAATTATTTTTATTATTATTGGTGTTAAAATTATATGAACGAAATGAAAATGGGGGAGGATGATGATATTAGTTGTTTGTTTTAGAAAAAGAATATAAAAATGAAATAGAGATTCGGTTTTGAATTAGCGAATCGTTTAACAGCAGCCAATAGGAAAGTAGTGCACGCCAAACATATCTTCCAGATACAGGGTGATTCCTAGAAAAATACAAGTCTGAAAGGAACTTTTATTGTCTGTTTTTTTTTTTTTTTATGGGCCTTTAATTTTATTTTTTACGAAAAGCTCAGCCTATCAAATACTACCACTGTTATCTAGATCTCAGCCTGTTTAAATGTTATCCAGTTTTATTACTCTCTTTTTTCGAATTTTGATTTTGATTTGTAAAATTTTCGGGATGCTTATGATATGAATCAAAACACTGATCCGAAAAATAAAACTTCAAATATTTCCATAAATTTTTTATGTCTTTTTTACCGGACAGTAAATTTTTATGTTATGTATACTTTGTATTGAGAAAATATATAATTCTCATTGGAATTATAATATGTCACCATAAATATTTAAATATTAATGACAATTTTTTTTATACCATATTCGTAATGATTTGGTTCAAATTCTGGATTTTTTTTACAAGAATTACATAAGTCTCGATTTTAAATTCGAAACAAATCAAATTACAATACTCCACAATACTAACGTAGATTCCAAACAATTATGAATTACTGATATAATAAATATTATTATTCAACAGTATATTTTAAACTAAAATTTTCCTCACATCTGTAGGCCTGTTAATAAATCGGATATTGAATCCGATCTTACTCGATCCGTACCGACTTAAGTGAATATGAATTGCCCTAAAAAATATTCGATCTGATCCAATAAGAGTCGTCCGAATAAAATAAATTAGATATGAATTTTGTGTCGAAACTCTTGCAAACTCTTGCAAACGTTAAAGGACCCGATTTGCGGAATCTTTTCTTCAGGGACCTATCGAATAAAAATGGAATAGTTCAGGGACCTATCAATTTATTTCCCCTAAAAATTAAGAAATACAGTAGTATTAGTAATGTAAAAGAGGAAACTGGCTCACATTAGAGTACTAGACTACTTTATTAAGCTTTTTCATTGAATCGATCAGACGCGTATATTTGAGCTATACCTTCGACCTCAACTGTTGCTTTTATGTGCGGGTGTCTATTAGTCTATGTTGAAAAATGGTACATGCGAAATATATACAAGTACAAAATACATACAATTAAAATATAAGATTGAAGAGAATTTTTAGAGTTCCGGGATGGATTGAACAAGCTAATCTCATTGTATTTGAGTGCTTTTTCACTTGAATATAATCCATAATTTATAGACTTTTCTTCCAACACCTTCACTCCAAAAATTGTAACCGCCTCATTAAATAATAATCAATATCTTTAAACATATATTTGTAACTTACAAATATAATGTCACCAATCAATATATCTTTTTGTAACTACTAATATATTAATTCATATACTTGTAACTCCAACAAAATATTTTTATTCTTCTTTAATTTATTTGACCAATCAAGTCAAAAATACAACATCTCCCCCTTGACGTATTTGTTAAATATACTTTTCTTGACTCTCATCTTTCTGTAATTTAAATCTTCACTCCTACTATTCGTTGGAATGATATCACGACTTAAGTATTTTGAAGTCATGTATAAAACCAACATGTCTAAAACACATTTCTGTATAAATACCTATAATAGTAAGATCTACAATCATATTACTAATGGAAAATGCATATCACGTTGTCATTTTCATTTCAGCAACATATGCATGATTTTACTTTCCCAACTTTAATACCACTAAAACTAAATAAATGACTTGAAGTTGAATCTCATTATCTTTATCACCTTGGAAATTTGCACCGACATAACCAATAACCTCAGGCACATCTACCTTATTCTAATTTATGGTGCAATGTACATTTCAAATACTTGATCATAATTCTCTTTGCCGCCTCCCACTACGCTCAGTCGGAATAGCTTAACTATCTACTTACAAAATCAATAGAATATATCAATCCAAGTCAATCAATTACAAATAATACACTGAATATCTGACTACTTGCCCATGTGATTCAACAACTTGATCCTTTTCCACATTAATTGTTTCCCCGTCATTACTTATGGGTTGGCGCCGGACTGCTGTTCTGCATCCTAAAATGATTAAGCATTTTATTCCAATAAATTTCTTGTTCAAACTCAACAGTCGAACATATTAAATTCCTTGATCTGGATTTTCTGAATACATATCAGATTCTACACAATTTTTCATTTCAAATTTACAAACAAACTCCTACCTTTTACAGTGTTCACAAAATTATCTAATTTATTCTAGATAAAATATTTCCAGTTTCTACATTTACCTTTTGCAACAGGGAAAATCTCAAATTTTAAACAGACACGTTACTTTTGGATTTTCTTTCCAAAATTCGCTTACAACTTGTGAATTTTCTATCTTAAGAAAAACATATAACTCCCACATTCCATAAGCTCAATTGAATTTTCATGATTTCATAAATCAGATTGTCACAATCTCATCAATAAAAGTTCTTACGATTTCATCGTAAAAAAATATTTTTATATTCTTGTCCAAAAAAAATATCATTCACTAATTACATACATAATAGTCATTTATTTTATTTTCATAGTTCAACACTTCCTCTGAACTACATCTGATTAACACGAGGACATTTGTGAAAAAAAAATCTCTTTGATCTATGTTTGAAATAGACTTTCCTTTTAAATTCATAATAGATATTCACCCATTCTAGTAAAATTCTCAATATTACATTTTGCAACCATATCTAATGGTTCGGTGCAAATATTCAAATCCAATTCATTATTCATAATCGGATTTAATTAAACACATATCTCAAAATTATCATCCTTTTACGCACATAACATAAATATCAATTTTCTCCACTCTTTTCATAGTGTCACAAAAAAAATATGATATAATATCATCTATTTCAATAATAATTTTCAAATTACACACAATAATATAAATTTTTCAATTTCATTTGTTCTCTAGCACAAAAAACAATTCTCTAGAAAACCCCATCATTTCCAATGATAGATTTCCTAATCACTAGTGACTTGTCATCAATTTTTAAAAAATTAAGCGACTATCACTTCCACAAAGTCCGCTTTTCTCCTAATTGTTTTTTCTCTAATACTCTCATTTTCAAGAGTTAATAGAAATTCATCTTCTACGTTCTGGTCTTTTTCAACCATTTACAAATAATAATCAATATAATAATTACATAACATGTAATTTACAAATACATTAAAAATTCATTTAATTCATTTAAGAGTTGTTTAGCAAACAAACCTAAAATCGACGTTCTTTTTTTTGTTTAAAACCAGTTTAAACATAACCAATATTCACCAATTCCGGTAAAAGTGTATACTTGCAATTTCAAATTTATTAAAAATATATTGCACATTTGCACATATACTCCATTTAATTTTATCGCATCACATTATTTATTCTTTCATAATGTACCATATTTTTCCATGATGATTATCCCAATATATCAAAATGATACGTTATAATTGGTGCTATCTAATTTTTCAATATTCACCAAATTGTGGATAATCAACTTATCATTATTTTATATGCTCAATTTTTCAAATAATACTAGAAATTTCTTCCAGTATAATATCCTTTTTCAATGATGTTTCCCAATCCTCACAAAAAAATAAAATTATTTAAGAAAAGGACAGAAAACAACATGACTAGATAGGCTAACGAAAAAAATACCAAAACCCAAGAACATGATAAGGATCAAGACAAATCATATAATTCATATCATTAAAAATGATCAAAAACTTATGCGAGAATTAAAAAAAAAAAAATTGGCGTGGATGTCGATACAAATACCCAAGAGTATCAACAAGATTGCAAGAATTGAGAAACTCGATTGATGAAAATCACACAATAATATTGTTTACGACTTGAATTGCAAAAACACCATAAACCATCAACCTAGTTCTATACCAATGTTGAAAAATGGTATCTGTGAAATATATACAAGTATATAATACATACAATTAAAATATAAGATTGAAGAGAATTTTCAGAGTTCCGAGATGATTGAACAAGCTAATCTCATTGTATTTGAGTGCTTTTTCACTTGAATATAATCCACTATTTATAGGCTTTTCTTCCACCACCTTAACTCCAAAAAATTGTAACCGCCTCATTAAATAATAATCAATATCTTTAAACATATATTTGTAACTTACAAATATAATATCACCGATCAATATATCCTTTTGTATCTACTAATATATTAATTCATATATTTTGTAACTCCAACAAAATATATTTATTCTTCTTTAATTTATTTGACAAATCAAGTCAAAGATAGAACAGTCTATATATAGATTTATATGTTGGATACTTGGGGATCATGAAATGTGGAGTGTATTGTATTATATGTCCTTCACCTACTTTATGCATTTCTTGAGAGAAGAGGAATACAGATTGAGAAGCAAGGATAGTTCTTAACTTGTCAATAGAGTGTTCTTGAGAAAACTGAACGCCAAACACAGTTAAATATTCAGCCTTTTAATACAAAAGGCTGCAATGACAGCAAGTACATAGTTCCACATATTTTAGTTGATACATCCTCCTCTATATAGGTGTTGGCAAACACATACACAATCACTGAATCAAATTACACATGCATGAGATTTTATACATTTTTATATGCTTGTTCCGAAATCGAGGTACATAGTTAATCCTTGAACTAAAAATGTTGGACTGGGGGCCAGTGTTGATAGGGCTGATTCTGTTCATATTATTATCGCCCGGTCTTCTGGTTCAGATACCAGGGAACACAAAAACCATAGAGTTTGGAAGCTTTACAACAAATGGGAAATCTGTGCTAATACACACCCTCCTCTTCTTTTCTATCTTCACCATTCTTATTATGGCAGTCCAAGTTCACCTCTATGCTGGCAACGATCACGATGACTAAGGCTGGCTAGCTAGGTTTCTTCCTTTGCTAGCTATTGTTTTGTTTTGTTTAACTCCTTTCTTGATTTTATATTTTTTTTAGAATTTAAACAGTTCATAGTTCATAATCAAGATCATGATTTTGAGCTTAGTGCAATGGCTATATGTCATGTGTGATCCCAGATGGCCTGAAAATCAGGTGGTATTCAAAGGATTTGTATTAGGTCAGGTCAGTAACTATGGCTTCCTTGAATTGTAATCTTGTGCTTAATTCTTCCTCTCCCTCTCTCTTTTTTTCTTTTTTGCCAACTGTTGTTTTTAATCCTTGATTTATGTTGATTTTGGCTTATTTTCAGTAAATGTAGCTTACATCCTTCAAACTGTCCCTGATTCATATATATCAGAACTCTGTTACTTGCATTTTAAAGATATATGAATGTGATCTAAATAAGGCCGCTGCTAACACCTTAAGATTTTGGTAGAGGGGTAATTTGACATGATATCAGGGCCAATGTGATACTACTGGAGAAGTTTTATGCTTACTCCCTCAGAACTAGTGATGTAAGATCCTAGATTTGATACACTCGGTAATGCTACCAGGAGAATGATAAAATGAACCTTTTAAAATCACTAAAAGAAAGTGCTGAAACTAATGATAAAGCAGTAACAAAGTTTATCACACACATTAGCCTGCATATATATGAAGTGATACACAACACAAAACGTCTTGATTTTCAATGGACTGTAGTAATTCTTATAAAATTAAACAAAACAAACTAATATTTGTTGAACTTGAGTTAAGGACTCTGTTCTGATTAATCAGCATTTCTGCGAATCATCCTTCCATGCTTCACCAAATTTGCATCTGGTTATTCACAACCGGACCAGAAGGCACTACAGACATTTTCTCAGTTTGGCACCTACAGTTTCATTGAGCGTAGTCTCAGTAGTTAGATAACTAACTCATTTTATACAGAATTTTGTATCTTATAACTAAATCGGCATCGTGGTAGGAAAAAAACTTAAATCATATCAAGCTTTGAAACATTTCTTTAAATATATAAACACTATCACAATTATGGGGAATCGGACACTTACCCGATCTGTGATGTGGTTTCACAGAATAATTGATGATAGAAGACATCACTAGTTTGCGGAGGTACTTGACGGAAATAAACCACTCCATTTATGCTTGGATCCCATTGCAATCCTTCCGCTGGTTGTCTTTCTTCTTCTAACTGTTTAATACATACATAAATATACACTTATGAGCTAAATTTAGATATCAACAAAATAACATCTTCTATTTAGACCCCCTTTTACTACCAACTATAAATAGTATATAGAATAAGTTTCTAGGTACAGTGAGATGAGTTTGCATACTCTTCCTTGAAGATTTATGTTTGACTCGTGAAGCAGATACTCCTGTCACGGTGTAATTATAAATGTAAGTTGTGAGTTACGGAAATACTATTGCAGAAATTCGGATTGAACACTACCTGTTTTTGAAGTTTATCGAGCTCATCAACCATGCGTTGAGTCTGTAAGAAATCAAAAACCTTGTCATTCATCGTAGCTTAATATTTGGGTAACAGGGGAAAAAAAACTTAGGCAGCTCAGGTGTATGCAAGCAATCTAGTGAGTTGTTAACTTCAAATAAGAAACCAAAAAGTAAGGTAAGCTAACAGGTTTACCCTATCTGTTCTGATCTGCTTCAAGGAGAAATCAATCTGCGTTTCCAGTGAATCAAGGTCCTTTCTGTTTAGGGAGCTCAAATCCTCCCCGTTCAAATTCCTGACAGAAACAGAACAAAACAATGTATACAAAGACTTCAACTACAGAGAGTGCCTCTAGAAATTGAAAAACAACCGGTAAAAGATTTAAAAGATACAGGAATCATTAGGTAATCAACCTCCTCTTAGTATTAAATGTTAAGGTGTTGAAAGTAGGACACATATATATCATATTCGTCTACAAGGTACGTTTGTGATTTTATAATTTGTGGAAGAAACCATTAGCGAATACACAATTGTGCTGGCATCAATATGTAACAAGTAACAACGCATGATGATATATAATATTTTAGACATTCCAAAGAATTAGCGGTAGTTCTATTCATAAACTTGCCTCTCTAATAGTTTCAAGGAATCATAACGATGCTTAAGCTTCATGTACTCCTGATAGCTACTCCTTTCCTGTGCATTTCATATGCAAATTACGATAAGTAGTTTTGTAAAACATTATACATATTGGTTTGTGTACAATAAACAAATATGAAAGTACTTACAAGTTCTTCTTGTATGCTCCTTGCATTCACATCTGGTGGTCCATAGTTAATTTTCTGATACCTTTCAAGTGTTTTCATTATGCTAAGAAAATCCACAAACATCAAATCAGTATTATAAGTAATTAGTAATGACTAAAAGAATGAGTAATTATTATATATGATGCTTGTTGATGGCGAATTACAATATTTGCACAGTTTATTTGGAGACACATTCATCATGCTGCGAACAGAATTTCCCATTTTCCTAGCTATTTATTTATCTAGGATGATATTTCATCATGCACATAAATATATTTGCTTTTTGATTTGAGATGTAACAGCACAATACTTATCGCCATACAGCGCGAATTGGGAATAACACGAGGAGCCGATTAGTCACACACACAAACACTTTCAAGTTCCAGGACAGACCATTTTCATGACATACTCTGCAAAGATGCAAGATTCATTGTACAACATAAAATTCATGATGAAGTCCAATTATAATGCATAAATACAAAATTCATTAAAAATGCGAATAAGGTGCGCTGAAAGTATGAAAATTATCCACAACCTTTGTACTTTGTATGTGAACACATGTCTATATGGAAGGCTATATGTAAGCAAGTTGATCATGTAACTATTAATCAAGACTTATAATTCACTAACAATGATAAATAGGGATCAAGTGTGTTTATTTAGACCTTGAAGTGCTCGAGAACTCGTAGAGCTTGCCGCGAGTGGAGAAGACGATAAGAGCAACTTCAGCATCACATAGAACAGAAAGCTCATAGGCTTTCTTGAGCAAACCATTCCTTCTCTTAGCAAATGTTACTTGTCTGTTGATCTTGTTCTCTATTCTCTTCAACTCCACTCTTCCCTTCCCCATTACTACTTGCACTTGTGTTCACTCAATTTAAATGTTATCAATAAGTGCATATATATAATTGGACTGCATTGATCATCATGATAATGTATAGAGAGAAAGAGAGATGTAGAAGAAAGGTGACAGCGAAGTGTAACTAAAATGGCAAAAAGTGGAGATATATACAAGTAAAAAAGGGTAATAAAAGCTTAACTAGTTTGGGCTTGCTGAGGTCCCCAAGCCTGCTAACGTGTCGATAGCTCAACTCATTAACCATCTTCTGACTTTGTCCTTTCTGGGCCCTCTTGTGGCGCACTTAATCGGAAACGTGTTAGACATTTTTAACGGGCCTGCCCTCGGGCCATGACTTCTGATTTTTCCCAAAAGCCCAATTTTTAACTCACGGGTCATTCTGTGTGCATTTTTCTTTTAATGTTTTAATAATCTATTTTTATTTTTATGTTTTGTTTTGTTTTAATACATAGTATATTAATAGGTCGACAGTTTAGCGTTTGAATGTCGCCATTTTAATGGCTTAGTACAGAATTTTGTAATGAAATATAATGACTGCTAGTACTGAATCAATCTTTTCCTAGGAGTCTATGAAGAAATTTCCAAAAAGAAGGCTGTAACGCAAATGGGGTTTGAAAATAAGTTCATTTCAATCATGCTGCTGCAGCCTACAAGGACAAACAAAAACCACAAACAGCAATCAACACTCCACCTACTACACCCTGGAAAAGTGGCTTTTTTACATAAAAAGCCCATTCTTAATGCTTCTGTTTTTTTTTTACTTTATACCAAAACTCTACACATTGCGTCATCTCAAGTCAAAACAATGTCATATTTAAATTTTCATAAAGATCGGACTTTTGGCAATAATTATCTGCTTTCAAGAAATTAACATAATTCTGATTTAGCATGCTGGACTTGAATTAAGAATTAGATACATGAAAAGAAATGTCTCTGCAGTCTGCATACATGCAAGATTGACAAGAAATTGACCACTGATAGTAGTACTAGAAAAGTTATATTATTAGTAGCACATACATGAAAGGAATTTTAGTGACAGAGCTGATTATGTCTCCCAAGGTTTGAAGTTCCTTTGGAACCTGGGCTCAGAATGGAGACTTCTGTGCCTATTCCCAATAGAAAGGAAGTGTCTGTGGAGTGTTATTACCACGAGAGGTTTGAGGTGCCTGGAACATATCCAAACAATTGACATCTGCATCACTAACATTGGGAACGAGCATTGGACCCTGACTGTTATAATGTAGGCCTGAATCTAAAGGATGTGCTACACAGATCGAATTGGGCTGCAATGCAAGACCTGAACCCATAGTATTTGTTTGCGTAGATGATGATGATGACAGAAGAGAGAGAGCACAATCCGAATGGACGACTCGAGTTGAAAACCCGTCATAGTACATTCTGCTGCTGGTACCACCATTTGCTGAAGAAGCAATGTTGTTGAGAAGCGGTTGGCATACAGAAGGTTCTGCAGCTGATCGGTTGCTCAGCACAAGGTTAGTGTTGTTTATGAAGCTGTTTCGCTTTTCTCTTTTGTCAAAACTTAAAGAGTATTCAGGATATGAAGTGTGTTTTTCAGGCAGGGATGGATGTGAATGATGGTTATAAAGCTTAGCATCTTCCTCGGTTTTGACCATGCCTGTCCAGATTGGATTGGCCATAGTAGTAGTTGGATTGGCTTGAGGATTGTAAAATTGAAACATTCTGGTTCCTGAAACAATTAAATATATAATGAATACTAGATAGATATATGTATCAACTCTGTTCATAGACTCTTAAAAGAAGTTCTAATACAGTCTACCAGATACAAGATTTCTCATCTAACAATCAGTTCAATGAAGTGTGTAGTATAGGCTCCAGCTACTAACTTCCATTATAGCATTAAGCAGCATATGAATTAGAAAAGTTTGCTAACACTTAAATGTTCCTAATGTATTTTTGGGTAATTGACTTTCACATGATTCCATCTCGTGTTATTCGCTATACATATAAACATCAGACTACTAACTTATCTCGCTAAGAGGAAGTTTTTAATTGAATCCCCACTGTCATATGAAGCAGCATAACAATTCTACCAGCTAGAAATTATATCCTAAATTCTTTGTCCTGGGAGAAAAGGATTTCAAGAAACATGAGGTATTTTTTATTAACCGTTCAGTCATCAGGCCATTTTATTCCCTTAATTATTTGTTTCTTTATCTAATTAATGCACATTGGAGTTGAATCATTCCTAAATCGTTCTAATTTATTATAAACACTAGTACAGAAACCTTGATGACTAGGAAAAAAGCTTCCAGCATGTGCGAGAGGCTCTGGTTGCGGCTTCCTTCTTCGACGATTATGTCCATCCAATCGTTTCCTGCAGCTTCTCTTTCCCTCGTCGAACTCCTCTAATGAATGAAACCTACAAGATGTAAAGCAATTAAGACCCTTTAGACTAATTAAAAACATCACCGTAATGGATGGGACAGACAGTTTACGTATACATAACAATAGGGTATGATATGTACCCGGATGCATGATATATGTGGAAATATGGAGCAAAACAAACCTTATTTACAGTGAATTGAATAATCCTGTTTTCTTCACTAGATAAGATAGTGTTTTCTATTAATGTAGTAAAACAAAATATAAACTAAGACACAACAGAGCCTTTTCAGAAGTGCTGATCTATAATCTTAAGTCTTAAGTGAGACGCAATGTAGCCTTTAATGAAAACACATGGGAGAGATCATGAACTTGAATGTGGTATGTGGGTAAAAAACTTCAATGTTTTATGTGAAAGGTAATTAGTTTTAAGCAAAACTAAACTAATTTATCATATATTTTAGACACAACGATTTCACAATTTCAATGAAAAATACTATTACTAAAGATCAATAATGCTAGAAAACAATGTTTTATTAATCAAACCTGCTGCACTGCTGACAGAATCGCTGCTTGTTACCATTGATTCTAACTTCTGGAGTCTTAGAATGAGCTTCGCAGACCTTGTGCCGCCTATGATACTCCCTGCAGTTGCTGAGGTCTGCATTGCACCCATCTACAAGACACATTGCTGTATGAACTCCATTGTTAAGTTGTCGTGGTCGCGCCCTCTTAGACGAGCCTGAAGGCGATAACATCATTCTGGGAACCGTCACAACGTCTCCTTCAACCAAGTGACCCGGTTTCGAATCAACTGAAAAATTTCCTCTAGTCCCCTGTCCAGGATAGCTCGTAGACCCTCCAACTTCCACAATGTTTGGAATGGTTTCTTGTTCATAAACATTATAATCCCAAGAAGGTGTCTTCAAATTCCAGTCCATAGTTTAATCTCTATGCTCCACACCTTGTATATAATTATATCTCCTTGTTAATCAATCTTTCTGACAATACAAGCATCAAATAAGAGAAATAAAATTAGCCCAGATCAAGAACAATAAAGTGTGAAAAGCTTCTATGAGAGAACAATTTATAGGAAAGTTAAAAGGCAAGAGCCTACAGAGGCAAGTTCACAGAAATTACCAGTGAGGTTGCATGAAAGCAGTCGAGTACTTTAGTTTCCTACAAAAACAAGCTGAAGTAAAGAGGAAAAAAAGAATTAAAAGAAATTCCAAGTAAAATCAAGTCAAAGTTAACAATAGTATAAGAACATTTTTTAGGGAATAAAGAGAAGGCAGAAATCCAGTCACAGGCATCTAAAAAAGAACTTTGTAATCAACAAACATAAACTGAAAAAAGAATCCAAGAACCCCAATTTAGAAACATAACTAGTAAAAACAGTGAAGTAGAATATTTTAAAATCAAAAAACAAGAAAAGAAATTGGAAGCAAATATGTGATGGTTAGTAAGTACCAGTACTGACAGCAAGTGAACAGAAATAAATAAATATACTGTAGAGAGAGAGAGAGAGAGAGAGGTAAAGTACTTGCTTATAGTTACAGACAAGTGCATCAGAAGAAGACTGGGGTTTAAGCTTTTTCAACCATTCATTCACTGACATGGATTTCAGTTTTGCAAAAACAATTGAGTAAAGCAGGTGGTAGTTAGAGTCAAAGTAAAAATCATAATGCCAACATGGGTTAAATCTTTAAGAACTGAAAATGTGTGTGTGTAATGTGTGTGAGAAATTATGTATGGATATGGAAGAGAGGATGTTCAATTAGTAGATAAACTAAAGCTTAAACAAGAGAAAGAAATCCAAGAAAGGCCATAAAGGAGCTAGATTTGAAGTAGGTGATTAGTTTAAGTAGATATATACACTTATAGTAAACAGTGATAGTTTATTAGGGTTATGTTTGAAAGGCATAGAGTTTGAAAGGGGAAAGGATAAACAAGGACAGGCTGGTTGGTTGTATATATTTTAACTTTACAGAACAAAATCAAAAGTAAATTGGAAAGTACAACCAAGGAAGGATGGATGCCCAAGACAAAAGCATGTGCCTTTGTGTTTCATATTTCATGGCATGTTTTTTGTTTATGCACAAGAATTCAATATATCTATCTAACTCAAACACTTTTTTCTGAACGGTCGCGTGTAATAAACCCCATTATGTACAGAAATTTGGCTTTTGTTGTGTGGAAATATTTTGGCATTTGAATTAGTTGAAGGTAAATGATGCATGTTCTCAACTTTCTTTTTTCTTCGTAGACTACATTACAATATCTACGGCCGAGTGTCTGTAAGCATGCTTCATAAACAGTTTGGTGAGGAGAATCAGTTGTGCAGAATAGTTAAATTTATTATGAGAATAATTGTTTCATGCTTAATTAATCAAGTACTAAATAGTGGTGCTCGCTAGTCGCTATTTCAAGAATTCTCTAAAAATAAAAAGCATGATGATAAACTTGTTGATTCGAATCTTGCCTAATGAGCTTGGTGTATGATTGCGTTTAATTAGAAAAAAAATATTTTAAAAATATTTTAAAAATTTTGGTATCAAAAATGTTAAGAATATGGTGAACGGTAACTTTAATTATTGACAAATAATTTAATTATTGTCAGTAACAGGAGCAGCAGATGCATACCCGTAAATGGAAGTCTCCAACCGAAGATGTTCTAAAGATTAATGTTGATGCCTCTTTTGTCACAGACTCCACTATATTTCAGATAGGCATGGTGCTAAGGAATTATCAAGGGACGTTTTTTGCGGGAAGAAATCTTTGTTTAAGGTCTCCAACTTCAGTTTTTGAAGTGGAAGCCATTGGAGTTCTAGAAGCTTTATCGTGGATCAAATGCAGCAATTGTAGAATCATAAAGTCGAATTGGAAACTGACTCTCTTATGGTGGTGCAAGCTCTTCATAAGGCAGCTGCCAATTTTTTGGAGGTGGGAGAAGTTTTGGAACAATGTACGAACATTTGTAATGATTTGGTAAAAATTTCTATCCATTTTGTTAGGAATCAAGCTAAAGGGGGCGGCACACATGACATAATTGCTATGATACCCTGTTTAGTTGATAGTCATAATGATTTTATGTCTCTCCCGATTGTTTGGCAGAGACTATTCTGTTTGATTTAGCATTTTAATGGAATTTGATATCTTTAAAAAAAAAAAAGACATGCGCTTAGCCGTATCAATACGTATTTCAAAATTTCAAAATTACTTAGCCGTATTAATACGTATATCAAAATTTCGAAATTATCTATTATATATATATATACATATTATATAAATTTTTGAACATAATCAGTGCAAGATGTCACGGGAAATTCTGGTTTAAATATTAGCAATATAAAATGAAAATTGACGAAGGTTTTGAGATTATGAAAGATAATGCAGGCAAAGGAAATTATAATTACTACTGGTTTAAAAGAAAAACGAGAATAATAGTTGTAACTACCTGTTTCAACTTTAATGATTAGTGCTACTGTTGAATCTAGGAGTACTGTATTTGGTCTATGTGACACGTCAGGTGCTATTATTTTCCAATTTAATGCAACAGATTATTGCAGGCTTTGCACCTACCACTTCAATTGCTACATGACCTCTGCCTGCATAATCACCATTAAGCCTAGTTTACTTCCCATTTTAATACTGTATAAGATTGATTTATTCTTTGATTAACATATCGTTTAGGTATTTCATTCGTCATTAAGTGATAAAATTTTCTTTCATTCGATTTGTTAAATTTAATTTGTGGATGAGTCGCGAAAGTAGTGAAACCACCCAATCCAAGTACATTATACAATTTGTGTGTGTCTTGATTCTTCTGATGAAAGAAAGCGACAACTTCGACTTGAACGGGAGAGCAAAGCAACGTCACTTTCTTTTACAAAACAAAACTGTACATCATTATATTATGACCCACAACTTACGAACTAACACGTTGTTTCATCAATTATAATTTATGAAAAATATTGGTTTATTTTAAATATTTATGAATTGAATTTAAGTGGTTTTCTGATAATTTTTTGGGATTATGATCTTTACAGAGAGTATAATGAAATAACTGTTTGTTACTTGTTCACTGTAAAATGGTAAATGAATGGAATGGCTGAATTATAGATATCCAAACTCAACTTTCAAAAAAAATAATAGAGGCATTATAATATACTCATCCTTTTTTTTTTTGGTAAATTAATATTCTCATCCTGTTATTATGAATTGATTGATGTTATGTTGTTAACTTGTTTTTATACCCCAAATAATTTTAGTTCACATTAAAGTGAAGTGTCTGTTCACCGATAGTTGGGGAACGTTTATCTAACCCACTGCTTCAGAGTGTGTGATCTATATTTTACGGGTCCAAATTGAATCATTCTTTTTGTCAATCCGCTATAATTTTTCGCAAATCGGAACTTTAATTTTTCAATTTCGTGGAAGCGAGAACTTCCAATCCGCGAAAATTTAGCGGATCAGTAAAAAATTGATTCAATATATGCCCTTAAATTATTGATGTAATAGTTTGTGTTTGTTGGGACGCAAGCAAGTCATAACTCCACATATGATATTGTCCGCTCTGGGCCGTGGCCGCACGAATTTGTTTCTAGGTCACTCCCAAAATGCCTCATACTAATGGAGTTAACTGGCTGCTCTATAAACCAGATAATTTTCTATTACCTATTCGATGTGATACTTTGGTTGACCCCACCTAACAATCATTCTCTCAAACCAAGAACCACAAATCCCGTGGTCTTACACCTACTATAAATCCATCTACATCTTGCAAAGCAGCAAAGAACCCAACAGATCTCCAATGGCGTTCACACCGAGGGGAACCACCCACATCGAACAACCGCAGCCCATTACCCCACATGGTCCAACCGAACATTTGGCTCTGATATCACTTGTTGGGCCGTAAGCAAGCCATAACTCCACAATAGTATAATATTGTCCGCTCTCGGTCGAGCCCGCACGGATTTGTTTCTGGGTCACTCCCAAAAGACCTCATACTCATACTAATGGAGTTAACAGGCTACTCTGTGAACCAGATAATTTTCTATTATCTATTAAATATGCTACTTGGGTTGACATCACCCCAACGGTGTTAGACAAGGCTTACGGTCAGGAAACTAAACCCTAAAGTGAAATGTTTATTGTTTTTATTAAATTATACTATGCGAAAATTGTTCCTGCATTCATGCTTAGGAACTTACTTAGGGCTATATTTTACTTCACATTTATTAAAGACCTTTTCTCACAACACAAGAATGACAAATGGGTGATTGGTCTGGGGTGTAAATGGATTCATTACTGGGCTGGGCTGTACGGCCCTTGCTTTATTTTAGCCCAAAGATAATATAATGACATCAACAGAACGTAACCACCATAGAAATCAAATTTAAAATGATGATAAAACTGATTAAGATTTATAAGAAAACTAGGGGGTAGTTGTGTATTCAGTTTCATGTATATGTATAATGTTATAAAACTCCCGATTTATTCTCACGTATCATAACTAACAATTCATTTAAACTGATATAAACCGCACTTACTGAGTACTAAAATCATTAGTATAAAAATTTGTGGAAACATATAGCTGTTATGGGGAAAAGAACTCGAGAGGTTATGATGAGAACATGGAAAGAAGAAAAAGATAAAGATTTGAACGAGAAATATAAGGAGCTTGAACAACATAAATACTGGGACTCCACGTATAAAAGATCATCATCAACATTTGATTTGATTAGCATATCGCCGAGGAAATTTATGACTTGTCTACAAACGGAACATGCAACATTGTTAGCTTCGTCGGAGGAGGAGGATGAATTGTCATCATTAGAAGTGTGCAACGAGTGTTTAGATGTTATTTCGAATGACGAAAGTGATCACGAAGAAGCGAGATCTGTAGCAGCATCAACTACTCATGTTCGTGGCGATATGTTGTGTAATGAGATGAATGCTGATGCGACTGAGAAATGTCGTGACGAAGAAATTGATAGAGAGTTTAATAAGGGGATGGGAGAAAAATTGATTACTTGTGCTAAGGTGAAGAATAAGGAAACAATTAGGACTGTAGTTTCAGTTCGTTGGGTATTTTGTGTGCTTGTTTTAGTGTTAGTTTCGATTGGAATTGACATTGCTGTTAGAGACATTCTTTCAGTTTGTAATGCTTGGTTTCTTCCTGATGATCTGAACGGGGTATTTCTACCACCAACATGATAATTTTATTTTTATGCCGAGTACACAAATTTCTCTTATCTAAAGCCTTGTTTTCATCGACGTTCTTTTGTTGCTTCTAAAATTTCAGTTTTGGTATCATATAATGATTAGAAGAGACCAGTGACTCTTTGGTTCGCCAGTATCTATCTGGCTTCTTTTATGCAAGATCGGTGATTCCGTTGCTTTTCCGTTACAGTATGACATAAATTTTCAAAAATGGTACATACTGGGAAATTTTTCAAAACTTGTACAGAGTGGCGGCCCATGCACGGAAATCCACTTCATATGTCGCTCAATCATTTCTTTTTTCTTTTTATTCCTTTCTCCTCCAAGAGATAATCGTAATGTATGTTATTATATGTGAATTTGGGTTTTAAAGGTGCTATTTTAGGATTTTAAAAGAAACTACAAAAAATATAAACCAATTTCTTGTATTTCATTTTTAAATTCTTTTACCGTATACTTAAATATTATGCCACAACTTCTAAAAAATACAAAAGAAAAAAATTATTTATATTATGTAGAGCCATATCTTAAAAATTTGTGAAAATGACTTTTCATTAAAATTTTATACATTTTGTTTTTAAACGACTATTTTCGGGTGATTAAAAAACATTTTTCCAAATTGTTTTTTATGTATTTCCTTTTTTACGTCAAAGTAGTGTTGCAATACTACTATACGGAGCAAAAAAAATTAAAAATACTTACGTACAAGTACGTTTTTAAATTCCGTAAAAATGACTCTTTGTCAAATAAATGCACATTCTACTACGTGGTACCAGTTCTGGCCTACTCAAAATCATATATGAATAACTTATTAATTCAAAAAAAATTACCCTCTCCAAATATATTTACCATACTTGTGAGTTAAAAAATATAGAAAAATAATAATTTTTAATTTTTTGTTTAATCATAAAGAAGGCACCGTAAATTACATTAATCACTTAACGGAATAAAACGTGTTAGGCTTGCTAAGCAGGCCTAACTACACATTAGTATGATATTATCCGTTCTGGGCCGAGCACACACGATTTTGTTTTTGGACAACTTAAAAAGGCCTCATACTAATGGAGTTATCTGGTTGCTTATATACTAGCAATTTGCCCTCCCACAAACGAAGTGGGACAACTCCTAACAATCCCCCCTTCACACATCGGACTTGCCAGCTGTCGAATCTGCCTCCTTCAGTGTGACCAGGCTCCCCTTGACCCATACTAGATGTCTATATGGCCCTCTGCCTCCCCCTAGACCCATACTGGAAGGCCTGTCTGCCTCCCCCTTAAGCCCATTCCGGTTAGCCCATATCGGGTAGCCCATCTGCCGCTTCCTAGGCTCATCTGAGAGTCTATGTAAGATTTTTATGGACCGTTATAAATATAACTGTAATACCACTTGTTGGGCTTGTTAAGCAAACCTAACTTCATATTAGTATGATATTGTCCGATCTAAGCCGAACCCGCACGGATTTGTTTTTGGGCAACTTTCAAAAGACCTCGTATTAATGAAGTTATCTGGCTGCTTATATACTAACAAACTCCTAGCAAAACGTTAAGACAGAATCGGAAAAGGAAGGAGGAAAAAAAACAAGGGAGTGCCTCATGTAGTGGTTTCTATTAGAAGGGTGCCCCTTCATCCGATCCTCTATACTATTTTTGAAATTTTCTCGGTATATATACCGTTTTTAAAAGAGTTATTACATATAAATGTACCAAAAATGAGAAAGAGCTGCGTAATAATACTACTCAAAACACTTTGTGACAAATGACATCCCGCTGTATCTTTGTGTTTTTTGGTACTTGTTGCATCTGTATTTTTGTTGCGGATTTTATTGCATATTTCTAATTTTCAATGATCCAACATCAAGAAAACATAATACTATTGTATGAAGTATACAACACTTGCAGTGGATTCTAAAGTAAACTCAAAACAAAATGCAAGTCGGCTTTAACCAATATCCTCTTTTTGGGCTGCTATAAAAATCCTAGAGGGGCCCAAATTTGAGATTTGATACAGCATACTTGTCTGTTCGTACTTCGCTTGAGTTGTACAGGTATGTATAGTTAGGGGCCAAGGGCCTATGAAGTCCTATAGAAATGTTAAAGTAAGTTATAATTTGAGAATAAATAAATCACGGGATTGCGGTCGAACTTAACTCATTTAACAAATTATAGAAATATAAAAGTAAGTTATAATTCGAAAATAAATAAATCACGGGATTGCGGTCAAACTTAACTCATTTAACACATTGATGATCGGTGTTTTAAGTTGTAATATATTGATTAAATATTATATCTTCTTTATTTTTCTAAAAGGTGGTTAATGGTTACATTTTCTTAGGAAAAATTTAAAATTTGTTCTTGTAAAAGTGGTATTTAAACACTTTTTTCAGCAGTAAATCAATTACTTAAGTAAATAAAATGGTTAATGGTATTTCTCTGTTTCAAGTAGAAATTTCAAGTTTCAACCATCAAATACTTAAGTAAATAAAGTTCAGTCATTCATGTTATAACTTATTTTTTAAAAAAATTAGCTAAGGATGTTTCTCCTTTTTTTTTTTCCTTCAATAATCTTTCAATTTATTTGAATTTTGTTTAGTCACTTATCGTGAGAGTTTGGTTTATTGATTTATTTTGGTGTTCTTTAATAAATATTTTTATGAGGTCGTATTTGCGATCGATTATTAAAATAGTTGGGTGACAGTATGATCTTCCCCTTTGATTGTCTTTCTATATAGGAAAGATTCAACAACAATCATCGGAAAGATTCAACAACAATCTGTTTAAGCATTGGTTCAATTTTAATTGTACTAACTTATAACCCGTGTGAAACACGGGCAAGCTTAGTCTTGTTTTGTAAATTTTTATATATACATTAATATTTATATAGTATAAATTATGAAGATGCAGTCATAGTTTGTTAGATCTTTTTTTTGTTAAACTTGTGAGCTGCATTTATCTTTAAATTATCTTAATCAATTTTATTTCAACACCTCAATGTTATATAAGATGTTTATTTTTGCAGTAAAAATAATTTTGGAAAAAGATGGTTATGAAAAACCATAACCACCAATCTATTTTATTATTTATTATAAAAAAGTGTAGTATTGCTGCAATAGCTTCTTTTCTAATAAAAAAATAGGAATTTGTCTACCAGTCTATTTTATTCATTTATTAAAATAAGCAATAGCTTCTTTTTTAATAAAGAAATGAGAATTTTTATTTTGTCAAGTAAAATTCAAATTTTATTGTATTAATGAGAGAATAGTGCAATGTAATATGTGGGATAAAAGTCCATTATAATTACCGGTCAAAATTAATTGTAAACATTTATTGTTTTTTGAAAGTATACTTGAGTTTTATATTAACAATTGTAATTATAGCTATTTAATTAACTAGCTTAGAACCCGTGCGATGCACGAGCTTTTTTTCAATATCATATGGATTTTTAATTTAATTTTAATTAAATTTAGTTTAAAAAGGTAATTA
>PHNY01184364.1:2081-25152 GCA_003724115.2 Anethum foeniculum | reverse complement strand
ATCTTATATTAGTATTCTAAGATAGACGAGCCTATTTTAGTCATTTGCTTCCTTTGCGAGCAAATCAACGGAATATCTAATTGTGATAGTGATGCTATCAAAATTATGTAGTTCTCGTAATACCATACCGCGTGCCTTGCATTTCTTCAGGAATGATAGATAAAATGATTTATAAGAAGCTTAGACAAAGTTGTATGCATACATGAAACTTAGGTAGCTGCTGTCTCAAATTTTAATCTAACATGTTAATATTACGTACTAGAGCTCGATTTAGACAGGGTCTCGGATTTTAATTCACCTACCTTCTTAATCTGGTTGCTATCTAACTCAACCGTATGATTGAAGAAAAATGATGAATAATATTAGAGCCGGCAATTTAATACACGACATAAAAGCACGACACGGAAACGACACGAAAATTACGGGTTTGGGTTGATATTTTCGGTACACGAACACGAAATTACACAGATGAATTTAGTGTCGGTTTTGGGTTTACCCTTAGGTACACGACACGAAGCAAAAGTACACAAAATAAATAAATATTTAAATAAATTAATTAAAATTATATGAATATATACTTTAAAATAATCTTATATATATAATTTATAGAAAAGATACATACAAAATTTGTTTCAAATTTAAATTTTACTATACTTAACCACACTTGATTCTTTATGATTAAGACTTGGCTACTGAAAACTCAATATTTAAATATTTATTTATTTTTATTTATCTTTTTAATCTAAAATTACACGAAACACGACACGAAACGTACACGAAATGAAGGTACACGAACACGAAACGAAATGAATCCTTAACGGGTCGGGTTTGAGTTTGACATTCATGACACGAAACACGAAAGTACACGACACGAAAATACACGAAACGAACGAATTGCCAGCTCTAAATAATATGTAATCCAGTTTGAGATCTTCTTCGGATCCTTTTCCCTCTTTCTCTTATTTCAAAAGTTACTGGTTGAAAAGATCCTTTGCCTGTCGAATATATTTTAATATGTTAATGTTTGATATTTGTTTTAATATTCTAACACAGTAAATAATAAATAAGTATCATTCACATACTTTACTAGATACGTACTCATCCATTACCATTTTATTAAATTTTCCTTTTTAAGAGTTCCCCTTTTAAGTTCTAACAGCACTCCAGCAGTAACTGATAAATGCCTCCATTTCTCTCTTTATAGTTCAACATACAAACAACTTGCTGTCTTACAAAAACAAAATAAGAACTGATTTGAGATCAAAAACTTACGGTAGTAGATTCCAAGAGTGTCGAATCTTCACCTTATTTTCGGACCGAACGAGTGCAGTTACAATGTCTAGTGATCATGCATCCATAAATCAAACTATGGAAATTCATAGAGTTGGTTTGCCTCCGAAAAGAAGCACCTTATATAAACTCAAATACAAATTGTCCGAGATTTTTTTCTCAGATGATCCCTTACACAGATTTAAGAACCAGTCATTTTTACGAAAATGGATTCTTGGTTTTCAGTACTTGTTGCCTATTCTTCAATGGCTGCCTTCTTATACTTTAGAACACTTGAGATCTGATCTTATTGCTGGCTTCACTATTGCAAGTTTATCGATTCCTCAGGTGATCAATAATTATTTGATGACTTTTACTTGAATGTATATTACATGATGTTTCTGTTACTCTGTAATATTATAAGGTTTAATGTATTGTACATTTCAGAGACATGGCATGTTATAACTTCAGTTAATTTCTAAATTTTAAATCATCTGATTCATGGAGCTGTCAGTTTACTCTTTCGTGCTCAGTGAACTACTTGCTCGGTTTTGGTGGCTTTTCTCGTAGTGATTGTAGTTTGTTTTGCAGGGAATTAGTTATGCGAAGCTTGCTTATCTACCTCCAATACTCGGATTGTGTAAGTCTCGTTTTTATCTTAATCTTTCGATTTGTGCATGGCTTTTTCCAGTCTAGTTTGCATAGCAATAAACTCAAACAAACAAATTTGTGCAGATTCAAGTTTTGTGCCTCCTCTGATATATACAGCATTGGGTAGTTCCCGGCATCTTGGAGTAGGTCCGGTTTCAATAGCATCATTGGTAATGGGATCGATGCTCAGTGAAACAGTTTCTCCTACAGATCAACCTCTTCTTTATCTCCACCTTGCCCTTACTGCTACCTTCTTTGCCGGTTTATTCCAAACTTGTTTAGGCCTTTTCAGGTAACTCCGTTATCCTTAAAACAGTTTCTATTAAACGAAATGTATAAAATGCATGTCTAGAACCAACAAAATAATCTTTTTGTTATTGGTTTCTGCACTTCTGAAGATACGCAGAATAATTTATGAAAAATTGCAGAACAAAAAGTGTCCTTACCCAAATTCTGTTCTTCACAAAATGTAATCTAATACAACATGTGCAAAGTTACTAAAATACAACAATGAATCTCTGTTTATGTTATATAACTCCAATTTGACATTAAAGCCGGAGAGAACTAAATTTTACGAAACAACAAAAATTTAACTACTTGTACCTTTTATAGTTTCTTTTTCTGTATAAAGTAGATTATCATCAACAGATCTTCAACTTATGTTTTCTAGATCCAATCTTTCATCAGGTTAGGGTTTATAATAGATTATCTATCAAAGGCAACATTGATTGGTTTCATGGCTGGAGCAGCAGTCATTGTCTCCATGCAGCAGCTTAAAGGCTTGCTTGGAATTGTTCATTTTTCTGGCAAAACGCAGATCATTCCTGTCGTGTCCTCTGTTTTTCACGAGAGACGAGAAGTAAGCCACAAAACAACAGTATATGTTATTGAATATAAGACTATAATGTGGGAAGTTTATTGATTAATGTGGATGCATGTGCAGTGGAGTTGGCAGACCATTGTTATGGGCTTCAGTTTCTTACTTTTCTTACTAACAGCAAGGTTAACTGTAAGTTACTCAAATCAATACATATATCGCAATTAATTAATCTCTCTACAATGCTAATCTTTAAAAACTCATGCATCATCAGGGTTTGAAGAAACCAAAGCTGTTCTGGATTTCAGCAGCCGCGCCATTAACATCTGTTGTCCTTTCAACTCTTTTTGTGTTCATATTTAAAACAAATGTTAGTGAAATATCCCAAGTAAGAATCACAACACTTTTTATAGGATTCTATATTTTATGTCCTACTGTAGAAATCAGAACTGAATGCACGCATCATTGTACGTGTACATTTATAATGGGGTTATAATGGGCTCAGGTACACAACAGATGATTGTTGCAGCATATTTACTGCTGATAATAAGCACGATAAAGTATGTTGCAACAATCATCTGCCACGAACGTGGACCCATTTATAATAGTATCTTCATATTATTGCTATGCATGCAGATTGGTACATTGCCACGGGGTCTTAACCCATCAACAATAAGTAAGCTATATTTCCATGGTCCTCATTTAGGCCTTGCCATCAAAACAGGCCTGATTACAGGAATTTTATCACTTACAGTAAGTATTCGAATTCACCGTGTAAATAATACATGTACCATTATTTATAAATTTTAGAATGATTCATATATACTAGCAAGTTGATGGGAACAGACTAGGCAAAACTCAAAGAACTTTTGGCCTCGTAGGAAGGAATCGCAGTTGGAAGAACATTTGCTACACTACAAAATTATCAGATTGATGGCAACAAAGAAATGATAGCAATTGGGCTAATGAACATGGCTGGTTCTTGTTCTTCGTGTTATATCACCACAGGTACATACATGCAACCTAATAGAGTAGTTATATTTTGTACATCAAGCTTCAATTTGTGTGTAAATATTATTCATATAATACTTGTGGTTACTAAATAATTGCAGGATCATTCTCTCGGTCTGCTGTAAATTACAATGCTGGTGCAAAGACAGCAATGTCAAACATAGTGATGTCCTGTACAGTGCTAGTGGCTCTTCTATACCTAATGCCACTGTTTTATTACACACCTAATGTTGTCTTAGCAGCCATAATCATAACCGCTGTAATTGGACTCATAGACTACAGTGCTGCAATGCGGCTGTACAAAATCGACAAGCTTGATTTCTTGGCTTGTTTATGTTCATTTTTTGGAGTTCTGTTTCTCTCAGTCCAGATGGGACTAACCATTGCAGTAATTACTTTTCTCCTACACTACTGGTTTTCTGCTAAGATACTGTTGCTGCAACGGATTAATCAACGGTTTATTTCAGGTTGGTGTATCCGTTTTTAAAATTATGTTACAAGTAACAAGGCCAAATACAAATATCCTTGGGAATATCCCAGGAACTCAATTGTACCAGTGTCTTTCTCATTACGAGAAGGCTCAGAGAGTTCCGTCTTTCCTGATACTAGGCATCGGATCTCCTATTTACTTTGCTAATTCAACCTATCTACAAGAAAGGTACTTGCCACTTATTCTAATCAAGGCAGACTAGTTTATTCCATTCATCCAAACAAATAAAAACATTGCGTATAATCACAATGTACTTATGATGAATACTTTCTGCTAACAACGCGTTGTAATTGCAGAATATTGAGATGGGTAAGGGAGGAAGAAGAGAGGATTCAATCAAAGATCACGACTACCTTGAGATGCATAATTTTGGATATGACAGGTACTTTTTTTAAGTATATACAGTGGACTAATACTAGCTAAACTGATTACATTCATCTGATATTGTTGCATATATTTCAGCTGTGACAGCAATAGATACCAGTGGCATCGAAGCTCTGCTAGAACTTAAAACTACACTAAACAAAAAATCACTTCAGGTTGTTTAGCTAGCTAGATACATTACTCTGCAGTTTTTCTTCTACATAAATTTTAATTTTTTTGTTTACGGTCACAAAATGCATAGCATCAACTAAGATTGTCGTCCACTGCAGCTTGTTTTGGTTAATCCTGCCGGAGATGTAATTGAGAAGCTCGACAAGTCTGAAGTTCTCGACGAATTTAGACCAAACGGACTGTATTTGACAGTAGGAGAAGCCATTGCTGATATATCCCTAACATGGAAACCTTAGAACATAAATTTCTACATCTATACTATTGTACTTTGACCTTTTTTCCCAATTGTATATGTAATCAGAAGGTCGCTAAGCTTTCAATTTTCCTGAACAATGTTGGAAATAAACAATTTTTGCGTTAGATTTTGTTAGCAACCACAAGAAACATTGGTAATTTTGTAAGTGAAGATGACTGAACTTATGATTATGAAGACACAACAAGATTTAAAAACTTCATATTAAACTGAGGACCTTATCAAGTTGCCAAAATAAATGCGGTTTGAGCCAGAAAAGAGGAAACATGAGTTCATAAGATATCAAAACTTAAAATTTTATTTGCAGAGTAGACATTATCCAACCTACCCCTGATTTTAAGATTCTAAGAAAAAAAATATGCATATTGAGATTGATAGATAAAATTAAACAAATGTATTTTTAGTATTTAAATTAATGTGCTTGCCTTCATCTTCTTACCCAAAACCCTGCCTCTACAAATACATAGTAAAAAATAAATTAAAATATGTAAAAAGAATAATGAAATAAAATTATCTCATTTTATTAAATACATGTCAAAATTTCTAAATGTCCTCAGCAGTATAATAAGATCGTACCATTCATCCCGAAATTTCTAGATTTCTCATCATAAATGACGAAATTTCTAGATACTCTGTATATTATAATAAACTCAACCATACATCCCGAAACTTCTAGATTTCTCGTCACCAATTTTCAACAATAAATTACACACGCTCCATTAAATTATTACGAATCTTTTATGATAATGCAATATAAAAAAAAAAAAAAAGTGAACCATAATATATTCGTAAAATACTAATTTAATAATTTTACAAACCAAAATTATTATCATAAATTATTTCCTATTTATCAACCAAACCCTATTTATAAAAAATAAAAAACTTTTTAATTTTTTTTTATTCCTCCCCTTCTTTTTCAATCCAAGAAGACGCCGTACATCATAGCCCGTTTTTTCAACCCAAATTGAACCCCTCTTTTCTTTCTCTCTTTACCTCAAAACCCTAATTTTACCCCAATTCATCAATTGAATCCACCCCTTTTATAAATTTCGTAGCTTTGTTCTCAATTCACCTCAAAGGTACAATCTTTACATACATTTATTGTTAATTTCGCTTTTAATTGTGTAATATCTTGATTTTTCTTGCATTTTCTTGAATTTCTTGAATTTTCTTGATTTTCTTGAATTTTCTTGAATTTATATATATAGATAGAGGGTGATTGTATGTATTGAAGATGGGTGATTCTGATGATGATTACCCACAAAAACACTACCCATCATCATCATCTTATCCTACTTCAATTAGATCCAGACGCCCAATTCAAAACCCTAATTTTCATACTTATAGAGATGATGATAGTGATGAGTTAGAGGATGATAGTAATTTTTATCGAAATGATGAAATTAGTCGTAAAAATCGAAACTTTATGAAACAAGAAGAGGAGGAGGAGGATGATGAGGAGGAGGATGAAGATGATGAGGATGATGATGAGGAGTATAGGGAAAATGGGTATGGTGGTAGAGGGTATGATGGGAATGATGAGTCGAAGAGAAGGCAAAAGAAGCGGAAATTAGAGAGTTTGGTGTCGAGGTATGAGTTTGCGCCACGTGTTAGGGATTCGAGTGCGGAGTGGAGTGAGGATGAGAGTTTCGTGTTGTTAGAGGTGTGGGGGGAGAGGTTTTTGCAATTGGGGAGGAAGAGTTTGAGGTCTGAGGATTGGATTGAGGTTGCGGAGAAAGTGTCGGAGTTGTGTAAGGTTGAGAGGAGTCATGTGCAATGTAGGAATAAATTGGATGTTTTGAAGAAGAAGTATAAGAAGGAGAGAGCGAAAATGGAGGAGATGGGAGGGTATTTTGGACAATGGGTTTTTTTCAAGAAGATGGATATGTTGTTTAGCTTTTCGTCTAGACAACAGTTGTCGGGTTTGGCTTGTGGGTTTGATTCGGGGGAATATGTTTTTATGAATCCGAAAGTGTATTTGAGTCAGTCGAATGCTTTTGATGAGATGAGAGATAGTCCTGCGGAGTCAGAGTCTGAGGGGGATGACTCGGATGAGGTGGAACCTCAGAGGAGAGGAGACGGGGATGGCACGTCATTTAGGTTGTTGGCAGATTCGATTCAGAAGTTTGGAGCAATCTATGAGAAGATTGAAGATAGTAAGAGACAGCAGATGATGGAGTTGGAGAGAATGAGAATGGATTTTCAGCAGGATTTGGAGGTGCAGAAGAAGCAAATTGTTGAGAATGCACAGGCGGAGATTGCAAAAATAAGAGAAGAGAATGATGATGATACTGACAGCAACACAGACACTGATGTATCTGCTGGGAATGTCAGTGGATGACTAGGTAAGTAGGCATTTTTAATCAATTAAGTGAATTTCTTTATGCAACTCGTAAATGAAATAATTTGTGTTAATGCTGCCTACAAAAAAAAATGTTGTGTTAATGCTCTCCACTTGTTATACATTTTGTTCTACAAGAGTAGCGGTAAATGAGAAAGTTTTAGCTTGTTTGTTTGATTAGCTTTAACAAACTATCCTATACGTCCTGGAAACAAAGTCCTGTTTGAGTAATTTTTCCTTGACTGGGAAATCTTATGTCCAATAAATGGTGCATCAACTCCTCTAATGAAACCCTAAATGTATTAGACTTTGCCTTTTGTTGTTAACTTTTCCTACTGGTGCACTTACGAGTATCGTGTCGTGATGAGGCTGGACACCTATATATGGCTCTTTGGCTTCTACTGCCTGTGTCACGGATAAAAGACTAACAACTTGAAAAACCTTTTGTGTGAGAGAAAAATCAATCAGGAAATAAAAAGGTAGACTCAGTTTGGTGACGTCTCAACCAAATTGGAATCTCCCTTTGTGGAAGAAAAATGTTAATCACTTCCCTAAATTTGGTATATATTCATCATGTCACTGAAATACCTGGTGATCCCGTTACTTTGTCTTCTGTGTAGTATGTTATTTCTTAGGCGGATGTTCAGATATCATTACAATGCAATAATTCATGCATATTTTGGCATGTACCACCTTAATATTACACATGAAGTTCAAGTTTCTAGAACTTGAATTCTTATTTACAATTAAAGTTTCTGGAACTTCAATTCTCATTTACATAATATTCATAAAAAATTTTGCAGGAAAATGTACAAGGAAAGCAGGCTGGAACTGATTTTGATGTATATCATCAAGGATCTCGGTTACACTCCCCTTCTGACCAGATAAATCAGGATCTGATGGTAGTAATGTGTTTGAATCAATTTGAAGACAACCGGAATCTTACTTTAGTTATGTGTTGCTTTATATCCCTTAAGTTTGATGTTGTCACATCACATGTATTCTTGTTATGATTACTGTATTGTTGACAAGTTTCAGTTTCATGTAATATTAGATATTCTAAATAAAGTTTTCCGCCAATAACAATTTTATTTTTTCTCAACAGTTTTAGTCCTAGTCTAAAATGTTTTTATTTAAATGTGCTTAAGATGATGTTCGTCTTCCGCTTTCTGCTAATCCTGGGATGGGAAACTAAGTCGGTGTTTAACTACTGCTGATGTATATTCTGAATTTGCTCTAACGTTAGTAGCCAAAATATAGTTAGACTTGAATATTAGACCCTTGCAAAACTGGGAATGGAAGCAATGAATAAACAAACCATGTCATTGCCTGTGGCCTTCAATATATATTCTAATATACAATAATTCATAAGACAAGTTTGTATAAAATAGTCAGCTGGAAAAAAATGTGTGTGTTTCATTTTCAGAAAACTATCTGTCTTCTGCTACTATCCAGCCTCTTGGCATACCCAATGTCATGTTACACAGGGAACAATTCATCTTTTACAGATGGAGCAAATCCACTGTATCTGAATATAGGTAATCTCCTACAGATTATCACCTTCTGTAGGCACTGATAAATTCTTGTCCTTCATTGCTATAATAATCTTTCTCAATAAATCTGGTACTAATTCCTGCAAGTCTGGCACACCATAGAATCCCAAGTCGGCTTTCATACATGTATCCATTCTTCTCAAGATTCCTAACCAGAATGTCTGAAATCCAGGGCTCTCTAATATTGGCTTTAAGAACTGCAAGTAAACGTTTGTCAAGAGCTCCATCGAGAGCTTAAACATACCTTACATGCTTCATGTTTCCTTCTCTGCATTTTTCCTTCTTGAGTACTCCAGCATCGTTTCATGCAAGTCATCAACCATCGCGAAAAGCACAAAATTAAAAGTATTTATGATTTTAGATGGGGAGAAATATAGTTCCTCAGCTAATGTAAAGCTTCTCTGCAATGAAGAGATTGCATGATTTCGTATCCCTTCTCTTCGTGCTAAGCTGGTCTTTCTAAGAGCTTCCCCAAGCCTCACGAACAAGTTCACAGTGAAGTTTGAAGAAGCCAAAGCTTTAGAGTTATCGTCTGTTGATGATGAATTGCTAGTGTTACTTCCTGGATCTGAATATCCACTTCTGTACCACTAGATTTTTAACTGATTCTGCCATTAAATCCATTATCTTCTTGTTCGTCTCAACTGGACTGTTTCTGAGGGCAACAAAACCAAAAGCACAATCAATGCAGTAAATACAGTTAGTCCGGTAAATGTGAGTACCATCTGACATCAAAAAAATCAAGGTCTCAACTGCCTGATCATAAGTTTCTTGGTGGCGCCCTGTGATTGATGACAAATGAAGCAACGATTCTCAGCCTAGTTGTGTTTGTATAATTGCGGGGTGCTTGGTAAGAATTTTGCTCATTTGTATTGTTAGAAACTCGAAACATGTATTGAGGATTTCTTTTTCCAGCTTCCACATCAAGTTGATTGATGTAAAGATGAGCTCTTCAGAGACTTTATCTGGTCTGTATGTTGCTAGGATCCTGTTACTAACCTAGACAAGTGCTAAGATTCCCTTCTGTACGAATGGAATCGGAGAGAACATTGGAAACTGAGCAACGTCTGCGAGAAGATAATCATGATATAGGCCAAAATGTCGAAAACCTGTTAACATTTACCAATGTCGTTGTGAGGAGTAAATTCCAACAGAATGCAACAGTTTCTTCTTCCTCCACAGGGGTACTAAACTTTTGGCCTTACCCCGCAGCAGCAAATATGAGGGAGCGCCCAAGATCATGCATTGCTTCATCCGATAAAATTCAACTATTGTTAAAGATGCATCCAATTCGACATTGTTGGATGACTTTCTGATTCTGTTCAAATTCACTTAGGGCGAGGTTCAACGATTCTTCAACGCTTTCCATCAAAAGAAAATGTGAGAACCTGCCAATCAAGCCAGTACATTGTCGTTGCTCAGCATCAGGTGATTCGAAATCTTCGTCTGCTGCAGAATCAGAAGACTCGATGACATTATCAGGATCAACAACATTTGGGGGAACAAGTTTTAGTAATTTAAGTTATAAAAGACATTCAACAATGTTCCTCCAGCCCCCTCTGATAGATTCCTTGAAACTATTGGCTATAGCAAAAACTGCCAGGGTTGCCATTCAAGGTTTCATGTCATTGGTCAAGCCATATAAGGTTTCATCAACAGATGCATATGGATTCATCAAGAGTATCTTCAAGTCCATACTGAGCAATTCTGGCTATGGAAAACAGGCCTTCAGTACATTCCTGTAGCATTTCTTCTTCTTCGGAAAGTTCGAATATTGCTGAAAGTGTTGCAACTGAAGGGCCGGTTATGACAGAAAACATATCTTTTCCCTACTATCTGTATTTGTAATTTCTTTGTTTAGCTCTTTTTTAATTATGCATTTATGCTTTCAACTAGCTTCCATAAATTTAGTGTTTCTCTTGTGATCAAGAACTCAAGAAAAAACTGTCAAACTTTAGATTGCAATTACTATTTATTAGTATAATACAAGCTTTACACTTGCAGAAAATTATAACTGGCTAGATAAAATATTTGTAACATGCTTCACTACTGTTTTCTTCTTTACCAAATTTAAGTGTTTGTTTTTATATTATATTTAAATTTATGTTGCTAATACATTCTTGTAATTATGACTTGTATAGTGCAACTAATTATTCACTGATCAAATATTGCATATTGTTTAAAATGTAATTTAGTTTATGGGACAAAAACAAGTTGTCTCCATCTTTTGTATGCCTTTTTCTAAGGATGCAATACCTTTAAATTATGTTTGGTCTCGCTTCTTTTCTCATATTCATATAATAATCATCGTTTATTTGAAAACGAACTGATCTTCATTGCACAGAAGGAAGCTTTCAAACAGAACTGATATGATCACAAACTACTCTGAAATAAACTGTGCAACTATTTTCATCCGTTCCTGAATTCAAAAGGAAACGAGTGATGTAATTCAACTAATCTCTTTTCATTTCCTCATCTACAAACAGCTCGATAATAAATAAATGTAAATTTAGAAGTTGATAAACCTTTTAGTAAAGCACTCCCTCTTGCAAATAGTTAACACTATTGGATATTTGATTCAGCACAAAGATTGCAAGGCTTCCATATGAGCCTTGACCATAGGAAAATTTGTTTGTATATATTTCTTTTGATGATTTATAACAAAACCATACCTACCCAAAAACCTAAATTATAAAAATCAAGATATAGAATATCTATAAATATCAAAGATTCTATAAATTATTTGTTTGTTTAAAAATATTTTAGCTGAAGCCCTTGGGGGGTAAAAGGAAGAGAGAACAAAAACAGCAAGGAATTGTTGACCGTGACAATCAAACTATTTAAGTTAGACCTCCTATAATTATCAAATAAGAGCAACCAGTATTACTCCGTAAAAGACATTCGTACCCAAAAAAAACAGGAAAAGGAAAGAAACTAGAGACATCATAATTGGAAAAAACGTCAAACAAAAGTTATAGTGCTTGCACAATTCCACTCCACACCGTAGTCTTGCTTATATACTTGATAACTGTCAAAGCAGTTCCTCACGATATTGACAACAAATACAGATACTATACGCCAGTTACAACAACTGCATAAAAGGTTAAATAAGTGGCTCAACAGGGGTGTGCAACTAGTAGTCTGGTACATAACATTATTTAGGAGCAGACTCCTGGCACCACCGGGGGTAATAGTATGGTAATGACTCGGGAACACTTTCACTAAGGGGGTCAACTTGAAAAAACAGAAAAATAAGAGAGACTCATCTTTCCTATTCTTGCCGAAGCATATTTGATATTTCTTTTACAATACCTCTTGTGTGTTGGTAAAAGAATGCCACTGAAATACCACAACCACTGAGCATGTAGTAAGCTCCTCTATTATGTTCTCCCCTGACTGAGACCAAGTGATGATGCAGCAGAACTCCATCTACACTGTCATTGGAGCACAGCAGTTGAATTTATTCAAAATGGTTATCAACCTGCATTAAAATTGAACTTTTTATCGGTAACAACAAAGGACCACGAAGTAGTAATGATGTGATAAGATTTGCAAAGTAAGAAGCTTCAGATCTCAGATTACATGTACACCTCACTAACTAATATTACAAAAGTCCCTAGTTTATTTGGCCCATCCTGATTCCGATATCATTTATTTTTAAACTACACCCTGGCAAAAAAGCGGAATTAAATTATTCTACTTACTATCCAAAAAAGCGGAAGTAACAGATGGGCGATGAACCACAGAACAATGGGATATATATATATATATATATATATGGGCTATATATAATTGGTGTAGACATCAATCCGAAACAATTCATGTACTTGACCAAAACTGACCTCTTAACCTCTAGACACAAGCATCTGAGTAAATATCTTAACAAAATCTATCTATCTATCTATTATTAATTATCAAATGATAATGTAAGCAAATGAATTATAAATATAGAGTATACTGATACATAAAAAAAAAATTAATTTGACTTAAATTTATGTTTAAAAAATTTCATGTATATTAGCATCATTCTTTTTAATTTAATTACACTAGCAATACGTCAAATAATTTTTGACTTATCCACATAAAATTTCATTGTTGGTCTTTTAAGGGGCAGTTTTAAAACAAAATAATAAAAATTGAGAAAATCAAATCTGAGTTTGACCGATTCATTACGAAATCGTTATTGGACCCAATTAATTGGAACTCAGACCAGACTAGAGTTAAAAACAAGAACGAGTAATCTGTCGCGCTACTAATTTTTAGAACATTGACATTAATTGTCGTATTACTCATCAATCACATTTCTAACACATAAAATAATTACAATCATAATTGTAACACAGAAGCACACAAAATAATTTCGAGCAAATCAATAACTTATATTCCCTCCGTCCCAATAGGTTCTTAACATATGAAACAGAGGGTTCGACACGCATTTTAAAGCTCTTATCTACCATAGTTCTATAACTTATTTTTAAAATTTTCTTTTTTTGAATAAAAGTTTAGACATTTAATTTTTATTCAGAAGAAAAAAATTTCGAAAATAATATATGCAACTATACTAGATAAGAGCCTTAAAATGCGTGCCGAACACTCCATTTCAAACGTTAAGAATCAAATGGGACGGAGGGAGTACATATTTAGAGAGCTAGTTTCCTTTAAATGTAACAAACACCTTGATCAAGAGTGACATACCCCCCAAGTTAAAAGTTTGTCCGCTCCAAGCCAGAGGCATCACGACACTGTCCGTCCATAACAAATGGTTGCAATATACAAATTTCTTGACCATTTATCCTGCCAAATACACGACACACTGTTACTTTGCACGAAAAGTCATCACAACAAATTCATCTATGAATGTAGTCATATTCCATATAAATGGTATGCAAGCTTTCTTCTTCATGAACACGCATCAAGATAAAAAGAATACAAAATAGTTCTAACAGTATTTTAACAGTCATATTCTAAGTCATATTCCAGCTAAAAAAAGCTTGCTGACTTTTTCAATTAAATTATACTTAGTTGACACATATATGTAGAGCACCTTATTCTCCCAATAATAAGTGATATTACCAAAAAGAATATGAAAACCATAAACAAGCTCAAGAAATGACAACTAAAACATCACTTCCAAATAAAAGAATGACAAGCACCTTAACATGGGTGCTGGGGAAAGCAGATGTTCGCAAAGTTTCTTGTGTTATATCTTGTAATTTTTTCTTGGATGAACTCAATATAAAAGCAGCTTGATCTGCAGTTGCAGCAGCCGACGTAATTCGATATCCATTCTCCCATCTCCTATGAATCCCCTCACTCGGGTACAGAAAATCAAGTTCAACAACCTGGAACAAGAGCAGAAACCATAAGCTCTTTGAATAGTCCATGACTAGGACATACCACTTGCCAAGGAAAAATATGTACCTGATTAGAAAAACCTGCATCACGTGACATGACAATTCCCCATCTGCTACCTGCAGTGGTCATTGAGGTGACCGAAAAGCCTTCCTTCCACTTCTTGTTGATCCATTTAAAAGGAAATACATCACTGACTTTGTATGATTGTTGAGTATAGGATGTACCTTCAGTTAAAATATATAGTATCAGATAAAGAAGTAAACTGTCAACACAATCCTTTCTCATACTAGTATGGTGCATCAAAAAAATTTAATTGAATCCTATGATACCGTTGCAGTTGAAAATTTTGATACACCAATATATCAAACTATGAAAGATGTAAAACAATGTGTTATTTACTCACCCTTAGACATTATTACTAAGGCACTGCCATTGGATGCACCGGCAAGTGAAGTGATGTAATAATTCTTGTCCCACTGTTCCATTATCCATTCCTGATTCAAGATATTAGGAAGAGCTTATAAGCAGCAAATGACTTGCATAATTTAAAAAAGATCTCATAGCAAACAAAAGTAAGCTATTACCTTGTGCAAAAAAACAGGTGAGATTTCATAAACCTGGGACGTAAACCCAGTCCCTGCATCCATGACAACGGCCCACAGATTTGACGAAGAAGCAACAGAGCTAATGTGCAGGCCATCTTCCTTTGCTTTCTCTACATGCTGATATAGTCTTGAATCCGTCACATTATAGTGGTATCTGCATTTAAGTCGCTGAATCAGTTGACAAGAACATACATTCATTATGCATTCTTAATCTCTTTACGAGTGCTGTTCTTCTCTCAAAGTTTTCTCATCCTTTAACCATGGGTATATAATTAATGACTAATCTCTAAAATATTGGTGCATATAGTAGCATCATACTTTTAATTTCCTTTACATGATACCACAAACACATACATAAACATATATAAAAAAGGGACCCCGATTTTTTTATGGAAGGTACCATGACAATTTTTTAAACAGAATATTGCTTTTAAGGTAACTGTGGTAAATCATGCTTTTTGTTTTAAATACTGCTGGATGGCATGTGCCAAATTTCATTATTCTCATTTGAGCCATATAATATTTAAAACTAAAACAAGGATTCTTAAATCTTTGTACTTACCTCTGTTTCATTGGTGGCCTGGAACAATAAACTGAGATCCACTGAGTTGCAGGAGTACCTAGTCTGACTTTCTTTCTAGGTCCACTATCTTCCAACTCAAAAGGCGATCTCCCCCTTTTCTGACCGACCTACATAAGAGCAGAAAATATAATAATGGAAGGCACAAAAATTACAAGAATTTCAAAATTATTATACAGAAAGAATACAAGACACAGACCTTCAAGGCACCATCTATTTTGATTGGTCTCAACGAGGCAGTGGAAACTATGCTGTTATCAAAAAGGGAGATTAGCTTTGAGTAGTTAGGTTCCTCATCGAATTTCATATCAGTCACCATCTCAAGAAATTGCTGAAATGGGGGAGGGCATAGGCAACAAAGCATCTCTGGAGAAGTACCCATCTTCTTCCTACAAACAAGGAAACCTTTGTTTTCTCCCTGCAAAAGAAATACACAATCAAAGAATCATATTTATTACCATCTTAAAAACAGCGATTACATCCAACGTTTCTAGTCTAGTACTACAATTTGCTTAGAAATATATTTGTTGCGTGCTTCAAGGGACAGAATTCTGTTGATAATTACACAGAGAACTCAAATGATTATCAAGTAAAAAGACACATCTTAGTGTATGGTGTTTTTCGGAGATGGACTCACCACAAAACCTTGCCAAGGGAGCTTTCCTTTAAGAAGAAAAATCAAAGTATAAGCTAACGATTCAAGGTCATCCCTTCTGCTTCCGGTCCGCCCCAAATGAGCATGTACACTTGCATAACGTACTGTTCCTCTGTTAACATTATCACATAAGACCAGAAAATTAACATGACACCCACAAACACTGTTTTATTAAGAAAAATTAACAAACCTAAAACATGTATATTTATAAGGAAACTAAAAAAGCACTATAAAATAGACTAGGAAAACAGGTACATACATGTGACCTCAGAAAACAGTTTTGCAAGCATTTCAAAACAAAAGAAATTAAAGACTTTCTTCCTTTATCTACTTTAAAAAGAAACTTTCTGTTAATTAATAACACATTTTTTCAGTTCAGAAAATTTATCCTGAATCAGAAATTTAAAAGTGTATCAAAGTTTTCATAGACCAATGGCGGCGGCTCCTTGACCTGAATAACTATCATAACTTATTCCATCACATAGAGTGCGGCTTGCAAACTTGTCCTGAGCTCTACATTGTAGACTTGCAAATAAGGCAATTCTGAAGGATTTCTGCATTTCTCTTGTCAAATTAAAAAAAATCTACCTAGGTCTCTGCCTACATAATGCTTCCTTGGACCTTTAAATAGACTGACACACGATAAACTAAAGTTTAAAAGAGAGCTTTATAGCATTTTATTAATAATTTGATATCATTTAATTCATATCAAAAAGAAACCTTGTACACGGTAAAATCAACCAAAAACTACATACAACCTCAATAATCCTCAACACGTGGAACAGAAATATCCGTCGCAATCAAAAACTTGCATAATAATGATGTATGTAATCAAATAGCAAGTCATATCCTGGACATCAAATACTTAAAGATCATCTTAGAAACAAACCGGGTAGTAGAAAATTGGATTTGATAATATTCGGAATACACACATGTCTACATGCTATGGTAACTGATTGCCCTCAAATTTTCAGGAACAAAGGGAGCACTAGAATTCCAATAGAAGAAAATATAATTTAACTGAAAATTTTACCTGAAAACATCAGGCTTTTGGTCATATTCAACATGCCGACCAGATGATGCATCCCTCCATTTTGAAGCTGAGATCAATTAATGTTAATAGCTCATATAAGAAAAAGAAATGTAATTTTACTTTGTCAAAATATAATAGTCTAACAGAGCATGTTTCAGAGAGCAAACATAATCTATTAAAATTTATGTAATTCACCATGGGGAACAGATAATTTTACCCAAACCAAGATCCACTAAGTACAACTTTTTCTCATTTGCTGTTCCAGGCTGACCGAGCAAAAAGTTCTCAGGCTTGACATCCCCATGTACAAAGCTGTCAGGAAATTAAATAAAAAGTTGAGTTTGTGTATAATGGATACACCGAGAATTTTAATAAATTACTTGTAACAACGCAAACACTGTAGGTAAGGTAATATTACCCTCTAGAATGAAGCTGTTCTAGTATTGATATTGATTCCACCCCTATACAAGCAACCATCTCTTCCGACAGCCTGAAACAAAATCAATAAGTTAATGCAATGTAAACAGGTAATATTTTATTAAAAAAAAGGTCATTTCCATACATCTGATTACTGGAGTTCCAAACATCCCATAGACTTGGTCCTAGCATGTCCATCACCTGATTTGGTAAACCCAATATAGTTAGAAAAGTGCTAGAAAAGTGCATTTGAAAACTTAAAATTTTCAAAACTAGATAAATTTATTAACTTCGTGCTCAAAGATACTTAAAATGGGAGAGAGGGGAACTTACAAGTATATAATAATCTCCCTGGCGACCTTTATAATGTACCAAAGGAAGTCCATAGCATCCATTAAGAGTGCTTTATAAAAGAGGAAGCAAAAGAGGGTATAACAAATTACAACCAAGCATTATGGTGCGAAATAATATAGAAACATTTGCCAGAAAAATAAAATTCACTTACTTGTAAACTTGCCATTCATAAGGAGGACCATAGCTACATCCCTTGCCATTTCTATGTTCAAGCTTCATAGCAACCTAAAACCATGGAGATGCAATATAGTATGTCAAAGAAGAAAGGGACAACATATGCACTACAAAATGAAACAATGCAATAACTTATATCCAAGTGGCTGCTTAACCATAATAACGGTACCTCAATTGCATCAGGACCAGTATTTCCCGAGCCACCAGTTAATCTTCTTCCAACAAAAACTTGTCCGAACCCTCCCTTACCCAACTTTCGATCTAGCTTGTACACTGGGGAGTTTCCAAGCTGCACCTGTTAGTGACATGAATAAACACAATATCAGTGGCCGAGGCAGATTTTTTGTCAGCGGAAGCCCAATATATGTCCGGAATATATCCTATTCAGTATAAAGATATAACACAAAAGTACATAACAGAAAGCTTATTTATCACGTGTAATAGAGTTACCAATAAATAAGTGATAGCTCATTTCGCAAAGTGCACAACTTCAGAAAAATAAGTTAATTGTTTGCTTACTATCATATTGCAAGAGGAAAGTAGAAAGTAGCAGCTGTTCAAACTTTCTATATGCTCACCCATAATGTCATCAATAATTTTTTTTACTTTTTCCTAGTCCCAGCTCCCCTTAAAGCCCTTAATTAACAATTTCATGGATGTGTGTTGTTCTGTAGTGGTATAACTAGATAAACTTCAATGGACTACAGCATTATAATTCACATATTCTATCCTTTAGAATTTTATATTCAGTTGATTAAACAGTCTGAAGCTTCCTGTCATATTTTAATAGGCCTGAATGTGGATGACATAGTGCAAAAATTTGACTTAATTTGATTGTGCATGGATATCTTCGATGTTATATGTATAACAAAATAACATATTAGTGCATGCAAAGAAAAAATTCTACAAAGAAATTATAAGGCCTGAATGTAGATGACATGGTGAAAAAAATTGACTTAGTTTGATTGTGCATGGATATCTTCGATGTTATGCGTGTAGCAAAATAACATATTAGTACATGCAAAGAAAAATTTCTACAAAGAAATTATACCCTTTCAGGAAGTGGACTCGTACTTCCTTCTTCCTCCGCAGCAGCTAACTTTTCCGCACTTTTTTCTGCCACTACATCTGGAATAGCAGCCATTTCCTTTGCTCTTGCATCTAAAACTGCTCGACCCCGACCACCAACCCCGGCACCGAAAATCTCAGCATTCTTCTCTTGGTTTGTCTGCCTACCCTTACCTCTACCAGCAGGTCTTGACATTGGACTGGGATTTGCTGGGTTCACAGGATTATTCAAAGGTGATTTTAACACTGGAGCTTTCAAATTATTACCTCTTCTAGTGCCTCGTCGAGGTGCGGGAGCTACAACAGCAGGGTTATCCTCAACATTTTTTCCCCTCTTTGATTGACGAACTCCACTTCTCAAATCTGGCATATTTTTTCCATGCAAAAGTTTATCTTCTCCAAACTTTTTTCTCTAACCTCGAGGAGCCTCAAATATCTTAACCCCTGATGTTTCAATGAAATAGAAAACAATATCATTAACATACAGAAAAATGTACCTCATGAAAGCCAATTATTTTCAGTGTCCAAACTCCAAAATAATCAAATTTGCACAATTATAACTACATGACTTCTTGTTTTTTCATGTGCATTCTAAAAGTGCAGCACTCCGATGACAACTTCATTTGCATAATAAAATCACAAAACATATTAAGAAATCAAGTCAACAACTCATTGCAACAAAAGAAAAATCAAGTCATGCCAGAAAACTCATAGCATCAAACAAAAATTATTTAATTGCAAACCAAAATCAAAATATAAAATTCTTATCCCAAAAATCTCTTCCAAGAAACACATTATACATAAACATCCCACACAAAACAACACCAAACATTACCCCCATTCTCAAGATCTCGAAACCAATCACACTATCACCAAGAACACGCAAGAACTTCATAATAACCACCACATCGCCAATAAAAACGCAATCAAAACATCCACCGATCTTCACTCTCGTAAAACCCGATCCTCTCCACACTCAAATCATCTCAACAAATATTTCCCCAAAAAGCTCCTTCATTTCTCATCCTTATCATCAACACTACCACACAAACTTCACAATCATCACCTATACACACACATCTATATCTACATCCCTAATATTCCACGAAACAAAACAAACATCAATCGGATGATCAAAACAACATCAAAACATCAATTACACAATACACAAACACAAACACATACATACACACAATCGCAGATTCAATTGAAAACAATAGACACATGTATAGACACAAAGCATAAAAGTAACCTAAAGAGAGAGATACGATTGTGCCTCGAAAAGCGTGAAGATGTGAATCGAACCTTAAGCGTGGAGAATCGTGGAGAGATGAATCATCGGGAGAGAGAGAGAGAGAGATGGGAGAGAGATGAGAGAGAGATGATGAAAATGTGTGTGTAAGTATAGGCGTATGTATAGGTTAGGGAGATTGTGGTGTTGTGTACGGGGAGACGAAGAAGACGGTAAGGGAGATGAGATGAGTTGTTAGTTGTGTGTGTTGGGTTGGGATTTTATATCACGAGACGGTTTGTGTTTGTGTGATGGATGTGTGTGCATCCATTTTGTGTTGTTTTTGGGCTTGGGCCTTGGGCTTTTTTGTAGGTTTAAAGGATAAAGCCCAATTTTTGGGAGGGGGATATTTTTTAAAAAAATATCTTGCCAATTCAAAATATCTCATACTATGCTATGTCATTACCGGTCCTTTGGTTAAAGAATCGGTACGGGGTTGGAATAAGAAATTAGGATGGGTTAAGTTGGTATAGTTTCTGATATCACGTGTTTGGTTGAGTTTTGGAGTGAATATTTTAAATTTAAAATATTTTAGAGTTTTTAATATTAATTATTATATATACTAATTTTATTATTATTTTAATATTTTCTTGGTTCGTTAATTTACTTTTATATGAAATATAACATTTAATTGTTTAAATAAAAATGTAAATAGAATAAATAAATTTGATTCCATGTACCCATTTCTCTTACCCAACTCCCTTGGGGGTTTGAGGAATGAGTATCTAAAAAAAATATTCCCTCAATCAAATATCAGGTATGGGTTTGGAATGAATGAAAACTATACCCGATTCTAGAAACCCTCGAACCAAACGAGCCATACGTGTTGTTATAATTGTAGACCCATTTTAATTATTGATATCAATTAAGAATTATTAAATTATGAAAAATGTTGGCTATCAAGGATCAGCTCTCAAAACTCTCAAAACTGTTACTAAATACTTACATGTAACATGTATAGTTATTGATTTTTCAGAAAAAGTTTTGGTAACCAGTTAGGGGGTATACTGCTCTTAGATTATATTGGAAATACAGTAAAACCTATGTAAATTAATACTCGTTAAATTAATAACATCTATAAAATAATATTTTTCTCTGGCCGACCGGTTCAAAAAATGACCAATTTCGATCAAATAATAAGATAATAATTTTTTGAAAATTCCTGTATAAAAATATAGACATAATAATATCATAAAATTTATAATTTGTAATAGTTATAGAAATATATTTATTAAAATTATATTAAATATAGTTATTTTGTTATTTATTTTTATTTAAAGCTTAAATTTACTTGAGACTTAATCCTAACCTTTTTTATTTTATTCATAAAATTAAGTGTTATTTTTGAACTACTTCAAAAAGTCATTAAGTATCTTTCAATGGTTAGTGATTTTTCTCGTGTAAGATGTTGTATCGTCTTTAACATCGTCTTAACATTGTTTTTAATAATCAAACCAACACATATACATTAAATATTGTCGATTTGAATTAGATTTCTAACTAATATATATGAAATTCAATATAATACATAAATTAGGAGAGTCTGTTCCATTATATTTATAATATTAAAATTTTATTTTATTTTATTTAATGTCGAAAATTCTCTAATAAATTAATAAATATTAATTTATCAATTAATTAATAACTCTATAAATTAAATAAATTCTCATGTCCTAACTATATTAATTTATAGAGATTTTATTATAAATGATTTAGATTTAAAGAACAGGAAAATGACATTATTGTAATTTAATATATGTTATTATTGCAATTAATAAATACATTTTAATACAGTTTATAATATGATCTTCCTTATTTACTTAACTTTTATAGGATTACATTTCATAATACATTATATTCATCTATCCTAGTACTGCACACACAGATTTATTCTAAAAAATTACTAGGACATCATTAAAGTACTTATTTATCCAAAGTGGATCAAATTTTAGTTTAGAATAATATTTTAAGACATCCTTAAACTTGAACATAATATGTTGATTGGGAGTATGCCTAAAATAAAATTAACTTATATTACGACCAGGTTAGAACAAAATTAAAACTCCATTTATATTTCTATGCTACTTTATTAAACTCAAACTATAGGTAATCTAACTGGTCTGTAAATGTTTAGCCAAAATAAAGATAATGTATTGATGGATATAATAATTTTAGTGGGCTAAAACATATTTAATAGTACTAGCATGTAACCCGTGCGATGCACGGATTGATTATAATATTTGAAATCTTATTATTTATATATTTATTATTTTTTATTATAAAATATAATATAATAAATATGTATTATTTGAATAATTGATATTAATATTTCTTATATTATGTTACACATAGGTGCCAAATATATTTTATTTAATATACTGCTCCAAAACTTCGCGCAAACGGAAAAATCTGGTCCGCGGATATTTATAGCGGAAAGCAAAAACAAAAAATGCTTACATCTGGACTCTTAAATATAGATCTGACGCCCCTCGTACATTGTGTTAGATAACCCGTGCGATGCACAGATTGATTATAACATTCGAAATCTTATTATTTATATAATTATTATTTTTTATTATAAAAAGTAAATTATAAATAC